>JARHVA010000012.1:7105000-7395000 GCA_037957365.1 Torreya grandis | reverse complement strand
AGCTGACATGTTCCTAGCACACTTCAGTATCAACATTGGTGATAAGGTTTCATATGCTCGAACTGCTTAGCAGAAACAACTAACTGAGCATCTCACAGACTATGTTCTTCAGTATAAGAACATCTTGGATAAGATGACTAGCCCCATGTTAGATCAGGAGTTACAAGACATTTTCAAACAAATTATTTTACTAGCACTTCATGAATCAATCATGTTCAAAAGATTCTCTTCCTTTACTGAATTATGTCATACATTAAAGGAAAGAGAAGTTAAACTAATTTTAATGGGCAAACTAAAGTACACTACTACATTAGACACAACTAATAAGAGTAACAACAAAGTCCCATATAAGGTCAAGTTCAATGATACTAAAGCGCATAATCAACCTACAATTAATGTAGCTTTAGATCCTCCTCAGTGAAATTTTTTATCAACACCCCCTCGATGTAATTTTTCACATCTTCCAGTTCCTCCAGCTAGTTTTACAATATCTTTTGGATTTTAATAGCATATCTCTCCCTCCTATTTAGGAAGTTTATCCAACAAAGCCTCTTCCAAAGGGATATTATTAGTAGGCATTTTGTGACTACCACAAGGCACCAGACCATATGACAAACAAATGCATTAGTTTAAAGCACTAGATATAGGACCTAATAGAATCAAATGAAATTGATCTTGGCCCTTCAGTTGAGCCTCCACCAGAAAATCAAACACATGATAAAGCATTGAAAATCTTCTCAGATCCATTTCCATAACATTTAAAATATGATACAGGGGACACATCAGGGGTTTATCATGCACATCCACCACCAGATACATATAGGGCACCTTCAATTGAGTTACATCCTTTGAGCAACATGATCAATGTATATAATTATAGAGTTCTCACTAGACCTTTTATCTCCTTCTCAAAGCAAGAGATCATCGAGGATGATTCAGATTATCATGCACTCTTTATCAAATCTCACATTGATAATCAACCTATTCACAATGTGTTTATTGACAATAGTTTTAGTCTTAACATGTGCAGCTTAACACTTCTACAACATTTTTGTTATTCAAAGTAGGATATCACTATGACAAACAAAGTTATTAGTGGTTTTAGTGGGCATATATAGAGTTTATTGGGTGAGATAGTACTTCTACTATAGGTTGGTCCTACACATGTGGCCACACCATTCACTATAGTTCCTAGCATAGGAGTTTTTGATATGTTACTTGGTCGACCATGGATTAAAAAACTTAGAGTAGTACCTTCTACAATTCCTAAATGCATGAAATTAATTCACACTAATTAGGTTGTTATAGTCAATGGAGTTCCATATGAGTTACCACTTCCCATTTTAGAGCAATCTACCAGTTTACTGTCACCAGTTTCAGTTTCACCACCACTTTTAGTTTTTCCACCAATTTTAGCTTCTCCTCTAGTTTCAATTCCTATTCCAATTTAGATTCAGAAATAGTTAAGGCATCCATCACTAGTACAGAGGGTTCAAACACCTTTATAGCTTCAAGATTTTAGACAACTTCTAGATACAATATTCACACCCAAAGCAGTTTCATTGAGATCTCATGCAACTACACATAAAACACATATTTAGAGAGCTTCTCCTACTTCCATATGGGTCCCTAAGATCCCTATAATTGCATCCACTTATTAGAGTTATAGAGGGACCCCACAGTCAGTTTTTACTTTAGTGATTTCAAAACATTTATAACATATATAACTTTCAGGGCCACAACCCCAACATTTCCATCATGCTTCATGATCACGCATGATTCCACTCCTTGATATAAGACACCGTGATAGGAAGTCTCGCATGAGACTCATCGATTAGTATAATATCTTTCCATCTTTGCTTGCACATAATATCTTTTGATTGATTGTACATAGTTCAAATATTTCAAAAATACAAAAGCAATATAACATTTTAAAATCCAAAAACATTCAAAAATGTCAAAACACCAAAAATATTTCAATTATATGCATCATCCACATTTTACATTGATAATATCATCATAGGACTTAAATTTGTTGTTTCATGCTTTATATGTCAATTTATCTACATTACCATGCTTCACTTGATCTTCTTTGAGTGTGCAGTGACATCCAGCTACTTGATTGATTTACTCTACCCATCGAAGGGGCATCCTACTTTTACATTCGAGACACACATCGATATACATATCCAATAGAGGCATCTTCTACATGACTACACCATCCATGTTATGTCATTCCTACACTATACACTCCAAGTTATCATGTTGATGTACATTACTTACCAGATTACATAGATTACTATATCAATATTTCACTAGTATCTAACACTTGTGTATCTCTTAGCATATACCTAGTATTGTACTAACATGTCTTGCATACTTTCACTCTTGATTTGATTAGTTAGATGTGATTCTATCTTTCCAATTATTGCATGCTTTCTCTTCTTGTTTAGCATAGCTTATTGAATTGTATTTCCAGTTTGTGCTTATCTCCTATGTGTGCTTTAGGACATTTGCCAATGTCCTTTGCTTCTATTCATGTGTGTGCCTTAGGACATTTTCCTTTATCCTTTACTTGTACTCTTTTATGAGCTTATGGTCCTTCTGCCAATATTTCTTGTTTCACTTGTATGTATATGTGGCATTTGAATATGCCTTGTGTGCTTATTTTCTAGTTTGAGTGACATGTGCCCATGTCCCTTGTTTGCATGGCTCCTTGGCCACCCTTGTATGCTTCTTGCTTCTTACTTTGAGTGCTTATTTGCTTGATTGCATCTTCAATTGTTGTAATGCCATTATCCTTATCATGCATTTTTTTATTTTCCTTAGATGCCATGATGGACATCATGCTCCATCCATCCAACTAAAAACTAAAAAACTAACAACTAACAATCTCTTAAATCAAACCATGCTATATCTTAAGATATCTTGTTGATTATCATTGCTATATCATGTATATTTCTAGCTTAACACACTTGTAGGGATTCTTGTTTTGAGGGAAGTAATTGCAAGGTACCTATTCCTACCCTCAAAAGAGGGGGCAACAAACAGGGGTTTTGCTACAGAGATCAAAGCTCCTAATCAGTCAAAAAATCTAGTTTTAGAACAAGTAGAACAACAAATAGTCATCAAACCACTTAGAATAGATCAGTCAGATAGTCAAGATTTTAAATCAGTGATTAGTTTCAGCCTAGGACAACAACATTGAAGATGTACTTTAGCATCGAACACTAGGGTCTCCATTTTCGGTGCTCCTATCTAAACAACAAAAAAAATAGGTTTTTTAAAAGTAGGCAAAAAGGTAGGTTCAACTATAGTTTTGCACAATCATACCAGTTCAGATCAATAGTTTTTAGTATAATTTTGTCAAAAAGTATAGACATAGGGGGAATCATATGTGGCATGATTGGTTCTCACTTTCAGTTTTAGATATGACAATTTGTATAACTTCTAGATTAGAATCCATGTTTCAAACACTAGGGATTAGGGGTAGATTGCATAACACTTTTGCTTCTTTTATTTAGTTTTTAGTATTGCCCAAGCATTCTTAGTAGTTGCATGCCTTATTCCATCTGTAGGTGGTTGGCATAATTTTAGAGTGGCTTTTATACAAGCCTAACCTCCACATTCTTGAGTTCTCAAGTGGCTTCCACATAAGCCAAAGTTTTAGTTTTGAAGTGGATTTCATACAAGCCTAATCTACATCTTTTTTGAATTGGCCAATATTGACCTAGTTTCTATCACATATTCAACTATCCATTCCACATTATCATATTTTTAGAACATTTAGGGGCTTTAGGAGCTATCTCATATGACACACTTCTTCATACCAGTATCAGTTCTTAGCTTCACTTCATCAGGGAATGATGGAGATAAAGGGCCACCCTTTGTATTATTGAGCCACCTATTCAGAGGGATTAGACACACAATCCAAACACTGATTAACATACACATGATCATTTAGCTTCACTTAGTAGGTGACGATGGAGCCAAAGGGCCAACCTTTGAATTCTTGAGCCACTTTCTAGGGAATTGAGCACTCAGCTCCATTCATGATATAACTTTTGGTACGTCATAATCTAGCACATCCAACATTACTCAACCTTAATCAGTATCATAATAGGTTTTGTATTGGTTCATGTACCCGATGAGGTATATTCATTCCTTTCTCTTCCTCTCTCTTACCTAGATTTGTAAGTTCTTA
This sequence comes from Torreya grandis, assembly GCA_037957365.1. NCBI lineage: Eukaryota > Viridiplantae > Streptophyta > Pinopsida > Cupressales > Taxaceae > Torreya > Torreya grandis. The sequence continues at coordinate 7,390,796 of JARHVA010000012.1, read as the reverse complement.
TTTTATATTACATATAATAAGAACTAATCTACTCTTTATTTTCATTTCATAGATTCACACTTATACAACGTGCCCTATATGTACTATCCAACATTAATCAACATCACAAGCTTTATGGGCTTCACCTTTGCAGGTAAGTTTAGGTATGCTTTCTATTTTTCTTTATCCTAGTATTTCGCTTCGTTGCATCACTAGAATAAAGAGGGAAAAATGTAGTCATATAAAATGCAAAAAATGATAACTTGAGCATGAATAAAGACACCCAACCCTTAGGTCCCTCTTTCTTACTCTCATGAACCTCTTAGGATTACTTTCACTGATTCTCAATCATCCATGGCCTTCTAGACTTGACCCCAGCTGAGTTAGGAGCCTCTCTTCATGACTAATCCATCCTCTTATGTTTCATCTACTTAGGATAATAGTGCCAAAGTTAGACTATAACACTGGACCCTAGGGTGTCCATTTTTTAGTACTCTTGTCTAATCATAATTCAAGCCTAGATTACCATTTTTTCTTGATTGCTCTTGTTCATTGTGTCGGCCTAGTCTGATTTCATCTAACCCATGACCAATAGATCCCTATAAAATCCCATTCAAAGATAATTTGGAGAGGGTTGGTAAATATCACTCAAACAAGCAAGAATACAAGCAAGACCACTCAAGCAATATTCCCTATTCTTTGCATATAGTCCTTACACCAGCCCTAGTCATCTCAAGCATACCCAGTTTTAACATTTCTTGCATTTCATTCACTATTTCACCAAGCACTCTTAAAGAGAGAAGTACATATGGCTTGATCCATCTTTAGAGTATTGGTATGTAGGTAGTGTGCCCACACACAGGGTTTGAATCATGTCCAATGTATTATACACACACTAATCCCTTTTCCCCATTTGCCAAAGTTTATTTTAATTGCATAGAAGATAAAAGTACATGAAGAATCAGCTCTATAGGGAGCTCTATTAATAATGAGGACCTAAAAATTGGTACACATGCTCACACTGAGTAGGAAAACAAAACCCAGAAAGCTTAAATCCTTAGGATAATAGCATCAAAGGAATATAGTGCCAGAGCCTAGGGTGTCCAGTTCTAGTTCTCCTATCCAATAAAAAAATGAAGTCCAAGATCCTATTTGTGATAGTGTCCCAGTCCTGCACATAAATTTCTAGACCCTATCTTAGTCAGAATAGTCTAGAATAAGCTAAGTTTGATTTTCTCTTTCTCACTACTATTTTTAGAAAAGGTCTAATTATAATTTAATTTCACAAATTAATATCTTTAATTAGGAATATTATTTACTGATTTCTCCTACTTAGACCTATTTATTTAATAGGAATAAAAATTCATTATTCCCAAAAATAATGAATCATTTACACAGATTATTTTTACTACAAGAACATAAATAGATTTTTTATACTTCTTCAACAATAAGAAAAAACTTATATATGATGGTAAAATGGTTTTTTTTTACTACAAGAACATATATAGATTTTTTATACTTCTCCAAGCAAGAAGAAAAAACTTCTATATGAAGGTAAAATGGGTGTCAAATTAAGGTTGAAACTTCCAGGTGATAATCATATAAATTATATTATTTATTTTCATGGGATTTTTACTTGTGCATGTTTAATTCATCTCAAGATGACTTGCATTAGTAGTCATTGACATAATGCCATTTCTTTCCTCATGTATTATTGGTAATAATCACAAGGCAATGAGGCCCACTTAGCACACAAGTATTGTAAGATTGTTTTAGTAGGGGGAGGAGCAATGAATTTAAACATACATTTTTTGATTCTCATCCTTTAGCCTCTTTTTCCATTGGTAAATATTTTGGTGAGTGTAATGCCTTATAAGTCAACCTTGCCTCAAAATTCTTACCAGTGTGGAATTAAAGAAATTATAAATCAGTCATGTATTTTTATTAGGTGATTAAAGGATTTCACAACAATTCCTTGAGTTTAAGACTTCTTTGTGATGGTTAAATGGACATCAAATTTAAAATTTACCATTAATTTTCAAGTCTCATAGAAACCTAGATAATATATGTAAGAAACTTATTAAACCATGATCATTGTACCAATAAAGGTGAATGGTAGATATGTAAATTCCAAAAAAGAGGAGGAAGTTAGACTTAATGCAAAACCTCTTCCCTTAATTTACAAATAATTTAATTTTTATCTATAATTCTAATAAGAGTATTCACCATATTTTGTCTCATTCTTTATGGTATTACAACACTTTACACACATTTGCATTAAAAACATCACTATACCAAAACATAAAGTCACATCCCTCATGACATAGTCATTCAAAAGCTAAAAAAAGGATTTGAAAAGACTTTCTCAAACTCTTTGACCTAATGAAACACTCTCGCACATATGTTGGCCATGATAATATGTGGTTAAAAAAATAGCTCAAAGAGACACTTATTTTCATTGAGATGACACCTGATTCAATCATTTTTTGTGCAATTAAAACATTTTGATGTATGTTGCATATTACATTGATAAATGTAACATGTTACTAAACTTTGGATGTGTATCTAGTCAGGCTTCTTCAATTCCATCACCTAAAATACCCTATCGTCTCCCTCACCATCACCACCCAACACGCCTTGAAATATTTCATTTCTTTCATGATTTGTATATCTTTTACATTCCCCATTACTTCACTATTGCTCAATATCATTATGAAATAAATTGTATCCTCTTGGAAAAAATCATTCCCACATCATATGAAGAAACACGCCACCTCATTTTCCACCATAACTGCCACTATAAATATCATATTATTATTGCTTAATGTTGCATGTACAAAATCTGAATTGGGGTTAGTGATCATGGATTTCAAGTGAGGCATAAATATGATTTAAAAATTTTCACTTTATGAAAATGTATTTCACTAGAACATCAAGTAACATCCCTCCTAGTGTAACTCACACCTTTGGAGAAGATGTTAATCTATACATACTTGGATCATAAGATAGTGCCTTCTAGGTATACTCATCACTTTAGATGTGTAACATAGGGCCTCCTCATATTTTAGGATATAAAAAATAAATATAGTGTTAAGAAATGTCTTATTTAGTAAAAATTTGTATGTGGAGGGATTGAATTTAATAATCACATATACTACTACTAACTTTGACTAAAATAAAACATGTTATTACCCAACAATATATTCTTGAAAACACAATATAAGGGCAAAACTTACAAAGGAATTCAATCCTCATTTGGATCATTCCCATATGGAGCGATAATAGTTTGAATCTATCGATAAAAGAAAAATATTGCATGGTGGAGGTTAATTCCCTCCATAATATTAAAATTTAAATAGAATAAAAACTGGGGAAAGTGTGGTTCTTCTATATATAAATAGTTGGTACTAGCCTAAATATCACATTACATTGCATCTAATAAATATTTAGTTTTCATTTATAATTAGTACTTAAAATATGGATGGCAAAGATAATGAAAATAATAAGTAAATCAACAAGAGGGAAATACCCTCATAAGTGGCTCATAACAAAGGCAAGGCATATGTTTACCCCTATTACTAGCAGAGTAAATAAGTTAAATCACTTCAGGCACGACACTATTATTTGCATGAAATTTTAAAATACTAGAAGATCATCGAGTTATTGATTCAAAAGATTCCTTTAAGCAGATGGTGTGGGAAATAGTTTAGGACTTTAAGACATATATGAGGTTTTATAGCTTTGTAGTGTTAGTGTTGCAGGGGACTACAAAGGCATATTTGATGGGGTTATTTGAGGGCACCAATATATGTGTCATTTAAAAAAATAAGGTTACTATTATGCCTAAGCATATTTAGCTCACCCACTACATCTAAGGTGAGAAGGCTTAAAGCCTTTCTTTTTGTTTTCAATTCTATTTCTTATGATGTGTTTTCACACCCCAATTTGTGGAGGAAAATGTAATCTATGGAATGTTTTTCATTTCATTTTTAGCTCTTACAAATCATGTTATTATCATTTTTAATTATAGTAAAATTGAGGATTTGATCTCTATTTAATAGGATTTAGTTAGATATGGTTGTATATCAAAATGTTTTGGTAGTATTGAATTGGTTATTTAAAAATTAAAATAGGTATATGACATCTATAATTTGATTATGTTATTTTTTTTATAGATTGAAGAATAAACATTTTGAATTTGGATACCTGTTGAAATTAGCCCAACTTTATATATAGTTTTTTATATATTTTTATATATTTTTTATGGATTGTGTGTAATCACATTTTACTACCATAAACTTTAATTAAATTAGAACCCTTTTAATAATTGAATTCTATTCAATTATTCATCAAAAGGATTAATTAAAAATAGAGAGGTGGCTCAATGAATAATCATTTGAAGCAATAAGTTTGTAATGTATTTCAAAAAAATTAATAATTATATAGAAACACAAAAAAAATCTTCCATTAAAATAAACCACTTCTCAAAATAAAATTCTCAATCAAATTCAGCTCAAATTTATGTATCATCTAAGTGATAAAAGGGTATTGAAAATTAAACCTAGCCTTATTACACTCTTGAGACTAGACAACTCTTTTATGGAGCATTGAAAAATGTTATTTTGATCATAATTCATGACCACCTAACTTGAGCAAGCTATCCAACATTTTTTTAACTTGCAAGACAACCCCTCTTTCAAAGGTTTATGTGACAACACTTTGACTCTTGGGATCTTATTGATTTATAAGCTCTCAAATTATAATGATTATTGAAAGTTTAGAAATGTTTTTTTTTATCTTATTGAGCTATATTTAATTGATAAAGATTAAAATATTGAAATTACTTAAATTTTTGGAGAAAAATAAAAGTGTAGTTACATAAATAAAGAAAAAATAATTATGAACACAATATTTAGAACAACCAACACAAGTACAATATATCAAGTTTTATCTTTAAGGATTTAATGTAGGTAACGCTAAGAATTTAAAAAAAATGCTCAACTACCTTTACTTCCATTGGCTAATGTAGTCACAAAAATTTATGATTGAGCATATTGAAATAATCTCACCATTACCATATGCTCACTTTACTATTCTTTGTCCCAATGAATTTTTCTCTTGCAACAAATTATAACTCATTATAATCTTTCTTCTCACACTTTTTTCATAAAAATAACTCTCCTCACATTACATTATCATAAAATTAAGCTTATGCCTCTTATGATATAGTTAAGTTGAAACTAATCTAGGTGAACTAATTGGGTTGAATGCATGTTCATTGTAAATTTCATGTGTAATTGTGTTGATAGACTTCATAATAATAAAAATAGTTGATTAAATTGTTGTCAAAAAATTATACCTTGCTTCAAATATTACATTCAATTAGCTAGATACTTATAAGTTTTTTTTGAATGAGCCAATGAAATATTAAGTTAATTTACATTCACATGGAAATTTTTCTAAAGATTAGCCAATGGAATTATGTATGTTGCCTAGGATTCATAGGATATTATAGATAATTTTAAGGGTCCATAATTAAAATTATGTTTGAAGATAAATTAGAGTATAGAGTCATTGTGATTGTAGATGTTGTTAAGGCTTATTTCCAATTAATAAAATAATGTTTATTTTTTCATTATGTCACTTTGCCTGCATGGTTAAGGACATCCCTTCATTGGGATCTCCTACCATGAACTGTACCAAGTGATATTAGAGTAAAATAAGATACCACCACAAATTCTCACATTTTAGATGGTTTCATTAGGTGTGGTAACATATTCATGAAAACAAGTTTCATCTATTACTTTTTATGACCATGACATTTTAATAGATGATTCTAAAAATGGTCTATTTTTCATATATGATTTTGTTGATTCACATCCTATGTTAGTAAACAATATTATAGTTGATAATGGTTCAAATTTGGACATATATACAATGAAATTTATAGTTTATTAGAGTGTACACTGAACAAGACTTATTAGTACAACTCTATCTTTTTAGGATATGATGGTCTTATATGAACACATATTAGGGTATCACATGACTTGTCATTAAAGGTCCTAAGACCCTTCTATTGTGGTTTATTTGTCACATGCCTCGTTGATACCTAATAAAACACTTACATAACCTTGTGATAGGATATTATGATGATTAATGATCTATTTTGATCTATGATATTGTTATTTACTTTTGAGTATTAATTCTTAGGTACAAGTGTTTTTGATGTTGTTTGCATGGTTGTAGGTGCTATTAAAGTATGAAATAGGATTGAGGGTGGAAATTTTCAAAACATTGGTGTAACAATGGTATATATGTATAAAAATATTAATTGTATGAAAGAGTTGTTAAATTCTACCATTCCCCTTTTTGTGATTTTTCACATTGTGGATACCCATAATAAGCTATAAGAATAAGAAAATCCTTTCAAATAGCCTATGTAGTGTCTTGACACTTTTTGTCTTACTTGTAGATCTAGCTTACAATGGAGAAAAACTAAGTGTTTTAGGCATAGTATGATGCCATGCTAGATTGGCTATTTTATTATAGATGGAAATGGATTCATAGAGGAGATCAATTCAAATTTCTTGCCATCCCTTTACTTGTGGTATCTCCCCTATGGATTTATGGTAATATGTCATTGACAAAATGGAAAAAAGGTTACATATTGTTTATGAAGATCCTCTCTCTGTCAAGGAAATTCTAAGTGTGCATTAAATTTTGGTTGCCACCCATGTTTATTATTTTTCCTGTTGGACTCCCTCCAAATTCTCTTGCAATAAGCTTGATAAAATTATAATAGACTTCATGTGGTCTATTTCCAAGCAATCAAGTGGATTTCATAGAGTTTCCTAGGACATCTATCGTTTACCTCATAAAAAGGAGGTATAGGAATTATGAACGTTTATAAATAGAGTATCACCCTATGTGATAAGTGGGTGGTTAAAAGCATTGAAGGTAATGAATCTTGAAGTCCTTTTAGGCCATTTTATCTCTTATCCCTACAGTAAATCTAGTTGGAAGAATATTGGCTTTCATACTCTTCTTATTAATTTTGCTCATGTTGAAATTGAAAACTCTTTTGTGGTTAAAAGTATTTGGAAAACTTATGAGACAATTAGACCCCATTTGAAATGGGTTGGTGATGTTTTCTGTAGTGGTGTCTCCTTCAATGACCATAACACTTGGTGTCCCACCATTATGACCCATTCCAACCATTTGTTGAAGCTTTGAATCTTTTCAAGAAAGGGCTACACACTATAAAGTATTTAATCTCTGCTCTTGACTTGGCTTCTTATAATTTCAATTAATTTACTTAAATTTTCACATACACACTCTACCCACTTGCACAAAATCCACCAACCCTACGCTAGCTCATACTAGCTAAGAACCATAGATTTACACCTATTATATAAATATTTAAACTTTTATGATTTTTAGTTTGAATTATTTAATATATATTCATTAGCATTAATCTTGATTCAATAAAAAAGATTAAGTCCCCTAACCTTACAAGGAAGAATTTAAATATTCAAACAAGGAGGAAACTAATTTTGAATTCCCACATACACTAAGGGTTTGTCAAACATGTCAAATATGATAAATAAGAAAAATTAGACAAGTGAATAGTAGTTCATCACAAGGGGTATTACACTTCAGTTCTAACAAAATTTTCATCATTTTCTAATTTTTTCACTTCTAACTTATTTTCATTTTCCTCCTCTTGGCCTTCATAACTAGTTTTTTCTTCCATTTCATCATCTTCATCTTATTGTAGATATTTTGGATGGTAATTCATGCCTTATAAATATTGAATATTGTAGACATGATGTGGCTTATAATAATAATGTCTTACCCAATTCTATTTGTGGCTCCTCTACATCTTCGTAAAAATACATGTACTATGAAAAAATAATGTGTGATGTCAGTATATGCATATGGACTTGAATAAAATGTAAAAAATATTTTCTTAATAAAGTAAAAAAATACAAATTAAACTTATGAGTAATCAGTAATGTTGAGGTAACACGTAGGACTCCTTGATTTTTGGTAGCTTTCAAGTGTATTCTATGGCATTTAGACCACTATCTTTACATATCTTTAAAAATATAATGCCCTTAAAAGCCTCATACCAACTATGATTAGATAAAATAATTTAATGGTCTTATAATTCAACTCAATTATTTATTGGACCAACCCAACTCAATTCAATTTCCCCTGAATTAATTTTTTTCTCTGGAGTTGGAATGATTATCTTGTTTAAACTTAACATCAATTCCATAGTTATAGTCAACTCTCTTATTATCGACACTTTCTGCATGAAATTATTGTCCATTAATTCATGTTACATCGTATATCCTAACTTGATAATATAGTGGAAAGACAACAAAATAACATTTATAATAAATCGTTTGGAAAATAATTATTATAAATTTATCACAAATAATACTTACAAATTCTTCACATCCTTTTTCAATGTTTAGTTCTTCTTCATTTACAATAATTGGGTCACCATTCTTATTTAAATATTGAATAGAGTAATATATAATTAATTATGCACTCTATGGGCCAATTTTCTCTCATAAACCTTGAAGTATAATTTCTTTGTACCCATATATTCTCTTCAATTCATCTCTTTCCTCCACTACACGTTGTTTTCACTTTGTATACTTCAAGCCACATGCTGATTGATTTTCTTTTATGGAGATTAAAGTGGTTGATTATTAGTTGAACACCAAACATTGTATAAGACATAAATAATTAGTTGGATGGGGGAAAAACCCATATATGATGTGTATACATCTAGTAAATAATATTCTAAAACAAAAATGTTTACAAATACCAAGTCTCTTACCCTCTTTCCCAAAAATAGTTATCCTAAATTTTCAAATCCACGGTCTTCTTTCCATATCACACATTAGTGGATCCATTTTCCTTAGAAAAGTATTCAGTAGCAAATAAGGTTTGATGAATGATATATCCCTTAGCCATTGAACTATCTAGATAGGAGAATTTATTAACAAACTCCTTCAATGTTTTCATGTACCTCTTTATGAAAATTAACTATCTTGTGCTTACAATATTAGATAGCTCTACATTATCCATTAAAATGATTAGAATATACATGATTGTGTCCATGTAGTGTGTGCGTAGATCCTTTTAAAAAAAGGAAAAAAAATTATATTATTATTATTCTCCACATTTTAATCTTTTCTTCATGTATCTCCTTCAATGAGAGCCACATGTTGAAAAAAATTTAATAAATTTAAACATTAATGATTTCAATAAAAACTAGTGTACATGTTGAATGATTTCAAAATAAATTACAAAGCACGATAATTAATAGATAGCTTTGTGTTAGTTCAACTTAAAGTCACTGGGAAAATATGTTGTGAAATGGATAAAATCATGTCATTATTTATTTATCTATGCAAATATAATTCATAACCTATAATAAAAACTAAATGCTAGCATCCATACCTTAACGTGTTATGTTGATCATTAGTTTTAAGGTGTGTGATCTTTCCATCAATATTGAGTGCCTTTTGAAGATAAGACCCATAGTTTAATGGCATCCTATGTTTACTTATCATGTTTCATATTTTATTTTTACTAGATAAATAGAGTACCCACCTTTATATTTTGTAGCCTATACGATCATTTTTGCTACTATGTGGTTGATACTTCCTCTTTGTGTTTGAAAATTTGAGCTTCATCATCATTTCCAATTTCTATTTTTATTTCAAAACTATGTGTTTATGAAAATATTCAACACAATTTTTTAATGTATGCATTTATTTAATAATATGTGTGATGAGGAGATCATTCTAATATGAAAAATCATAAAATTTGGATATTCTCTTCATTCCATTTGGCATTATTATATGGCCTTCATTAGATGCTTGTTGACATGCCTCTTTATAGAACTTATACTAGTCATTTGGTGAAAACATCCTTGGAGGCTCACTTATTTAAATTGTGCCATCAAATGTACTCTTTTTAAATCCTAAAATGTGTGGGACATTGGTAGGAATATTATGTGCCCTTAATACACAAACGTATTGATGTCCTTTGACCATCTAGAGGTCAATTATTTGTCACACCTTGGACATGCAAATTCCTCTTTATGAAAATGCCTACTAAAAGATATATATATTCATTAGAATATTTTTAATTCTAAAACTTACATGAAAATTAATCAAAAAAATTATAGATACATGAACATACTGTAAATCCTAGGTAGATGTGAATACAAAAACACAAAATTTTATAGCATATAAAATCTCTAATACCAACCGAACTTGAGACATCAAATATGTGCACACCATTTCAAAGCTCATGAAATTCATCTATAAATGGTGTAAGATAAACAATCATGTTTTTCACTTGATTCTTCCTTGGAAAAATAAGTGAAAGGATAAGATGTTTCTTTTATATCGTCAACCATGGAGGAATATTACAGTTGATCAAAATGAAGTGCCATACTAAATAGCTTGTATGCATATTTACAAATGAATTGACTTCATCCATAGTTATCCCAAGCTTAACACTTGATGGTATTCTATGAAATATTGTAGGCCACATTCTCTCAATATGTTTCATTGCTTTATAATCATTTGATACATGTGTTATACCCTTTTATTTGCTTCTATTATCGTAAGTCTAACTCATTAACTTTTACAAGTCTTTGCATTGATATATATGCTTCAATGTGTCTATTATATAAAAATTCACAATATATTTTTGTGAAATTGAGGGCCCATTCACACATGATAGTAATTTTGACATAGATAAATAGGAAAATATACATTATTTTATTTATATATATTTTTTAATACTATGATGTTCACATTATATTTTTTAATTACAAGCAAGATTTAATAATATTTTATAATATATCAAACTCAACAATTTATGGGTCCAACTACTTGAACAAACCTATTAACATTAATTACTACTAACATAATATTAATATATTTACTAAACAATTTGTCTTACTAAGAGAGGCATGCCCCAATTAACCACTAAAAAACTAATAAAAAAATAGAATTTGATTCACAAGACCCAACAACCCTCCCTCGCCTGCCATGATCCAAATGGGATCAAAATTTTATCTAGATAAAATGACTATGAATCCATTCAACAATACCTATCACAACCTACAAACTATCCCTATTTACATTTAGTAATGATCAACCTATGTTGACATGTCTCTTTTACCTTATGCCTACTTCTTCTCCAAATCCCAACCTAATGTGAAGATGAACATCATTATGGGAATACTCATCCCTTTCAATCATTCATACATGTAGTATATGTGAGGATTATTATGGGAATAGCCAACCACATCAATACATGTCTCAATGATAATTATTTACCATTCTATGATACATCTCCCTTGATGCCCAACAAACTTGACAATTTTTCAAATACTACTAGTGATATCAACCCTTGCAAATTATACAATAACCGATAATTGATCAAAAACAAACATTATCTTCCCCCTATTAGATGAGAGATGAGATGTATATGTAGCAAAAAAACCACTAGAAAGTTATTTTTCTCCTCATCAATGATATCAAATAAATCAAAAACAAGATTTTGATAGAAAACATCAAGCTCCTATCATCTATCCAAAAATTCAACTACATCAAAACTTGATCTCAAAGATAGCGATGAATTCAAGATGGGAATGATTATACCTCTATCAGCCTAATTGATTCTAATGGACCTACAACCCATAACATACTATGTTTCAAATTCTAATAACATCTGCAATATAAAGGTATGGGATTACATCCATTTTCATCACACATGAAATTTTATTTGTTAAATGCAACATATAAACAAGGTGTCAGATACAGTAAAAATTGCACCTATTGTATATTAAAGAAGCCTTATTTCTCCACTTTTTAATACTTTATTTTAAGAAGCATTGAAAGGGAAATTCCAAACTAATAAACTATATATTATGATAGAGTTGAAATGGGGAAAACACTTTAATTCAAGTGGTTAAATGTGTATACACTCATATTTGATATTAGATACTTGATAATCTTAGTTTTGACCAATATTTAACATGCTTGACTTATGCATGCACACATGATTCTTGTTCACATTATCTATTATCCATTTGTCTGTATATGGGCTTGACCTTCCCAAATTATTATTGCCACTTCACAAGATTTCCCTAGTCTCTACCGAAATAGCTTAATATCATTCTTAGATTGTCTTCTAAACTCATATTAGTTTTTATGTTCATTGGATAGTTTTACACCCTAATAAATAATGTCACATTATAGACCTATCCAATAGGGCCAAATCTATCCAAGTGCCATTTAATGGTCATTTATAAAAATTAAAATTCTCCATATGGGTGATCTCATGCATTTCACATGTTCATTAGAAGTAAAATACCTAAATATTCAACTATATAAACATATCAAGCCTAAGATTATTACTATCTAACACTTATCTATTAAAGAATTGGAAATCACCCTGAACATTGAGAATAATTACCCTAAAGTTATCAAATCTGAAATCTATAGAGGAACAAGCCCTAGGTTATGTTTGAATACCACTGCAAGGTCAAAATCATATTTTTTCAAGTGTTGAAAGCCATACATAGGATTACATAGAATACTCATACTACATTGATTGCTCACACTGAGATAGGTAAGAGAACTACATCTGGTTTGACCTGCCTCTTTAGATTATTGGATATATAGGCAGTGCTTAGTCACAGGGGGTGGCTGAGGTTAACTCAACCCACCCTTTTACACATTTTCCCCATTTATGTTGATCCTGTTTTATATTGATAAAACCTAGGGTTTATAGAGTAAGGAGAAGGAAAGTAGATTTTTTTTCATCAAATCACACACACACAAATATATATATATATATATATATATATATAAAATAAAAATAATTAGACACAAACACATTGATCAGAATTGTTACAAAGTCAGCATAATTAATGCAAATGGTTTATTACTATGTAGGAGTCCAAGAAGTCTCAAACTTGTCCCATCTCATGCACACACTCTATTTCAATATCTGAGAATTCACATGCCATTTTCATATCATTGTTGATGATTGTACCCTATCACAGACCTAGACAAACCCAAATCAAAGCTAAGTAATTACTTCCTCTATGTTTTCCATAAATAGAAAGTACTATATTTTATTAGTTACACTCATATTTGTTTCATTGTCATACATCTTAAGAAATTTGATTTATATTTATTTTTTCTTATTAGGGTTACATTAATCCAAATATAGATAAAACATATTCAAGAACCTATTCTTTGTCTAGAACATGACCAACCCCAGATTCCTTAGGGTTTCATCCTAGTTTTCTAGGGTTTTGATCTATGTATTCATCTATTATTTTTAGACTTAATTTTTAATTTTTGCTTGTCAAATCAAGGCTATAATGAATTTACATAGTGTATATTTTATAATTAAGGATATGATTGTAATCATTACATACATTTTTCCTTTAAATGAAAAATATTTAACAACTTGATTTAGGCAACAATTCAGGTGGCAGGTCTACCCCAATTGATGATGGAACTTCTGGGAGCAATAACTTTTTCACCGTAGCTCAAATTGACTCATCGTTTGAACCATTGGAAAGATAAGAAAGAGGATAATGTGGTGAGATGGCATGGAGCTCTTCTTAATAAAGTTTGACCCTATAAAATCCAATGGAAGTGCCCCAAATTTCAATTTTAGTAGTGCAGTCTAAAAATAATAAGTTACTAAAAATAGTAATTCCTCAAATTCTATATTGTTGTAAATCATGGAAGTCAAACCAATTCATCTACCTCGAGAATGGTGACCTTCCACATCCTCCCCCCACCTTCAAAACATGTATAAATGAATATGTAACTAGAAATGGAAATTAGACATCTCTTCTCAGAGATAAGCATATGTTTGGGTCTGCAAATTTGATCAATAAAACATCTCTTCTCAAAGATAACATTATTTGAATTGTCTTGTTCTTATTTATTGAATTATATTTCAACCAAAGCTTTCAAGTTTTGGATTAGTGGTATTAGAGCAGTTTGTCTTTAGATCCCAAGTATGAAGTTAGATTATAGGAAGCTTGGGTGGAAAATAGAACCAACAGACTATCCACCTATTCACTCCAAATGACTTCAAATGGTGGACAACACTGAGACATCCAATCCTTTCAAGGAAATGGTGAATGAATCCCTCCAATAGTAACAAACATAGATGCTACAACAATTCACTCAAATTCTCCAACAAATCTTGATGGGAAATTTTGGCTCCTCATTCACACCCCCACATCCTTTTAGTGCCCCAACACCCTTCAAGGTTCAGGTGAATTTTGATATCCCTACATTTGAAAGAAAAATCAATGCTGATGCAATAGAAAATTGGTTGGATCAGTTGCCATCTTATTTTTATGTAAATAAATTCATCGATAAAGAGAAGATCACTTTTGCTCTTTTGAAAGCATCATTACCTGTCAAAAATTGGTGGGAAGTGTACACAAAGAGATTCAATGCAGATGATATTGGCCTTAAGATGAAACCTACCTGGAATGATTTCATAGAAGCTATAAAAGAAGAATACTACCCCATTGGAGCATATGACGATCTGTATATAGAGTGGCAACAACTTCACCAAGGTAAGAAATAGTCTGTTCAAGATTACACTAACATTTTTCATTCTCTATCTGTGAGATTGGGCATCCAAGAAAGTGAGAAACACAAGTTTCTCAAATACTATGGTGGACTACAATGGTACATACAGTTAGAAACAAAACTCTTTAATTTGGAAACCCTTGTTGAGGTATACAAGTTCACAGTAAAGATTGAGCAGAAGCATGGAAGAATGAATATGAAGAGTCAACCTTCAAAATGGAAAAGTGACAAAGAAGGTCAAACATGAGGCCAAAATTAGAAAAAAAAGGAAGGAAAGACTGGGAAGTGGTGTGATTATCACAAATATGGAATTCACTCTAAAGAAGAATGTCGAGCCATCAAGTCCCTGCTTTATAAGTCACAATCCTCAACATCCACTACTCTACCTCATACAGACCCTACAATTGAAGAGGTTGAAGAAGAGATTATAGATGCTAAGCTCGAAGCCATTGTTGCTTCATCATAGACCCACGAGGAAAGGCTAGATGATAAGGAAAGGTTGTTTCACTCTAAATTATGGGTGAAAGCTAAGCCTCTGCATTTCATTCTTGATAGTGGAAGTCAAAAGAATTTAATCTCTGCTAATGTTGTGAAAAGCCTAAATCTGTCCATGAATCCTCACCCAAAACCATATAGTATTAGATGGTTGAGTCCAGGGAGAAACCTTTGTGTCACCCACCAATGTCTTCTCTCATATGCAATACAACCTTTCCAAGATGAGGTCTTATGTGATGTGGTCAATCTAGATGTTTGTGATGTACTTTTTGGTTAGCTATTCATGTATGATCGACATGGCATCTATGAATCAAGAACTTGAAGGATTACTCTCACTCTTGGAACATGGTGCTATAGGGTACCAGAGGTACCACCTTCTACATCTGTCTCTTTGATTAGTGCTAAGAAATTTGTTCTTATGGTGGTCAAGCCACAAGAATTCAAAAGGGTTGATGTTGTAGCCCTAACTACACAAACAACACAACAACAAAAACAAATAGATACCAAGCTAAAGAATTTCACGGCCTTCCATCCATAGATTGATGGTCAGATAGAAATGGTGAACAATCGAGCCCTACACAATTCCATAAATTATAGTCCATTCCAAGTTTGCATCGAGAATCAAATCAAAGTAAAACTACCACACTTGATGACAAATATTGATGCAATGGGGACCATTACTTCTTAAGGAGGGAGGAATGATCCGGGCGATAATTCAGGTGATGGGTCTACCCCAGTTGATGATGAAACTTTTGGGAGCCATAACTTTTGCACTGTAGCTCTAATTGACTCACCGTTTGAACCGTTGGAAAGCTAAGAAAGAGGATAACGTGGTGAGATGTCATTGAGATCTACTCAATGAAATTTGACCCTTGAAAACCTAATAGAAGTGCCCCAAATTTAAATTTTAGTAGTGCTGTCTAAAAATAGTAAGTTTTTAAAAATAGTAATTCCTCGAATTTTGTAATATTGTAAATCGTGGAAGTCAAACCAATTCATCTCCATTGAGATTGTTGACATTCCACATCCTCCCCCCACCTTAAAAACATGTATAAATGAAGATGTAATCTGAAATAGAAATCATACATCTCTTCTTAGAGATAAGCATATGTTTGGGTCTATAAATTTGATCAATAAAACATCTCTTCTCAGAAATAGCATTATTTAAATTGTCTTGTTCTTGTTTCTTGAATTATCTTTCAACCAAAGCTTTTGAGTTTTGGATCACAACTATGTAACCGAATGGGTTAAATATTTGTACAATAATAAAGCTAAAATTAATGATGAAATATATTTCACACTTCTTAATAATTCATATTATTTAAATATTTAATTTTGTATCCCTTTGGTCACCATCTTGTTCCCATTATTCACCTTAGGCTTATATTAGATCTTGGAGTCCATGATATTGTAATGAGAAGAGGTAGGGCGATACATAATGTGAGATAGAATAGAAGTATCCAAATTTTCTCTCTTCATCCCCCTCTACCTCCCATAATGTCAAAAAAACCAACTAAAGGGTATGATATCATTGATAAACTCAGAAATACTCTAGCTAAAATTTTTGATCTAGAACTACTCAAGAGGTCACCTATCTATAAAGATATTTTATATATCATTTTGTGTGATAAAATTTACCCAATGATTCATAACCTTATTTTTTGTCTATATTATCAATACATTAAAGAATACTAGAGATATGGTATATTTTAAAAATTTGACTAGCCTACTTGGCATACTATAAATCAACATATCCTATTGTTTATTTAAGTTAAAATATTCAATAAGGGATTCAAAAGAGTTCTGATAGATAATGGATTAGTATTGAACATATGAAAAATCACATTTGAAAACATTTGGTGTCAATATGGACTATATTCAAAAATCATGTAATAATATTAGATAATTTGACAATGTGGATTGCCAAGTTTTAGGATCCATTGCTTTGGATTTCAAGGTAGGGCCTAAGACTTTACCTACTCTAATTCATGAAATTTTTACTCACTTGTATTATAATCTATTCTTAGGTAGACCATGCATATGTTCAATGGAGCTTGTACCATCTACTTTGCATTGGTGTTTGAAGTTTATACATAAGGGATATTTGTATACATGTCTTACAAATAGTCAATTGTTTAAATATTATAGAAAAAAATATCCTAATAATGGATGTGTTCTATAATTAGATGTTTTTTAGTCTACCATAATACCTCCATAACAAATAATACCACTATAATACATATATTAATATGAAATTGGCGATTCAAGCAAAATTAATGAAAAAGAGCCAGTTATATATGTATTAGGCCAATAATAGACCATAAAAAAAACACAAGAATAAAAGATACCAAATCTTATTTTAGTAGTTAAATAAAATAATCTAGAAGAAATATCCATGGAATATGACGATAATAACTAAGTTCCAATGAATATAGATGATTATTTGCATGGTCTCAAATTTACATCTATTAGTCTAGGGGAATATTGAGATGATTCAAAACTGGTAGCTAAAACTAATGCCATGTCCCCTCTTTAGCTCGGTCTAGCAGAGACATGTGAGTCAGCTTATTATGGGGTCTTGTAGGTTGACATTGTTGGATAGAGACCCAGTATGGCTATACAGTGTTGGGAACTTGGTTTTTTGGCCATCACTGATCAGTTTGGAGATGTTCCTAAATTTATAGGGGTTACCCCTACTTTTTAGGAGGATATGATCATACCCAGGGGTGGGTCTCCATGAGATTATTCCTTGAGTTCAGTTTCAGAGGATTAGGGTTTATTTCCTAGTTTCTAGGAGCATCCCTAGATTTTAGGGATGAGACTGCTAGTGAATCCTTGATTTTTGACTTCAGTCACAGATAGGTGGCAAGGTGACTTTCTGGTTTCTAGTGTCATTGGTACATTTTGTCTCTATTTGGGTTATATTTTTAATATTTCCTAAGTTTCCATCTTTTAATTAAATAAGGCTAAGTTTATAGCCATTTTGGAGTAATAAGGGGTTTTTGGCCTCATCTAGATGCATATCCCATGGTGTAATAGCTCATTGGAAAGGTCTTGGAATTTTCTAAATATTTCTCTCTTGAGTCAGGTCCTTTTGATGGATGGATCTCTCTTTATTTGAAAAAAGGGTCAATTTCTATGTACTTGACCACTTAAAAGGGGAAATATAACATGTTATAACTTAACGCCATATGGGTTTGCTTTTAGGGTTTGAGCTAATTATGAAGGGGGTTATAAGGAGGTCAAAACAAAATTATGATGGATTTTTGACATATTTATCTTGGGATTTGCGCTTTGGCTTTGGAAGAGCTTCCAGCATTTGGGACACCAAACCCCAGTGCTTGCTTGTTTGGGACGTAGCCCCCAATTCAGAGGTTGTGATTTGCTCAGTAGCTTTTGGAGATTGTTCAATATTCCTTTTGGTAGGCACAGGGATTGTGATAGAGTTTAGCTGGCATTTAAGGGTTTATTTTAGATTGAGCAGATCTTACAGTTATACAAATATACCTGGCAGCCCTTACAACTATACAACTATACCTAGCAGCTAGCTTCCTTCCCGCGTGCAGTGCATTAAGGGCTGGAATCTTGTTACAGCCTTCTTCTGGTGTACACTTCTCCTTTAGCTTTTTAGGTTGGGTCTATTTGTGATTGTAATCTCCCTGAACTATTGAAAATTTGTATCTGGTTCCCTATTTGGTTTAATATCTAGAATTCTGCCTATAAGCAAATTTGTTTGGTTATATTGGGTATTTAATTTTAGAATTTTTCATGTTCTTGTATTTCATTATTTGCTTGCTAAAAATTCATCAAAACACAAAAACAATCAAACCCTTCTGCAACTTCCGTGTATTTCAAAAGAAAACATTCACAAATAGGAAAAATCAATTTAAAATAACAAAATTATAGTAGATCAACCGAAGAGATCCATCATGTCATGAGATCTCTCAGGGAGAATTTACAGCAGGCTCAGAATAAGCAAAAGGTATACGCTGACTGGCACAAGATTGAGAGAGCATTTGAGGTGGATGATATGGTATTTCTGTGATTACAACCATATCGGCAGAGCACCCTTAAAAGGGGGGGAGCTGAGAAGCTCAAACCACATTTTTATGGTCCATACAAGGTACTCAGGTGAGTGGGAGAGGTTGCTTATGAGGTTGAGTTACCACCTGGTAGTAAAATACATAATGTATTCCATGTATCTTGCCTAAAAAAGGCCCTTGGACAACATATTATAGTTTCACCTGAGTTGCCTCCCATGGATGAGGAGATGAGATTATTGAAGTAAGGGAACAGTGGTTGAGAAGCAGGGTGTTTTGTGAGTATTTGGTATGTTGGAGAGATCTTCCCATAGAGGATGCCACTTGGGTGGGTGAGAGCATTTTACAACATCCAGCTTTACAATTGCTTGTGGGCAAGCATCTTTGAGAGGGGAGGACTGTCATGTCCCCTCTTTAGCTCGGTCTAGCAGAGACATGTGAGTCAGCTTATTATGGGGTCTTGTAGGTTGACATTATTGGATATAGACCCAGTATGGCTATACAGTGTTGGGGACTTGGTGTTCTAGCCGTCACTGATCAGTTTGGAGATGTTCTTATTTTTTAGGAGGTAATTCCTAAATTTATGGGGGTTACCCCTACTTTTTAGGAGGATATGATCATACCCAAGGGTGGGTCTCCATGAGATTATTCCTTGAGTTCAGTTTCAGAGGATTAGGGTTTGTTTCCTAGTTTCTAAGAACATCCCTAGATTTTAGGGATGAGACTGCCAGTGAATCCTTGATTTTTGACTTCAGTCACAGATAGGTGGCAGGGTGACTTTCTGGTTTCTGGTGTCATTGGTACATTTTGTCGCTATTTGGGTTATATTTTTAATATTTCCTAAGTTTTTGTCTTTTAATTAAATAAGGCTAAATTTATAGCCATTTTAGAGTAATAAGGGGTTTTTGGCCTCATATGGATGCATATCCCATGGTGTAATAACTCATTGGAAAGGTCTTGGACTTTTCTAAATATTTCTCTCCTGACTCAGGTCCTTTCGGTGGATGGATATCTCTTTATTTGAAAAAAGGGTCAATTTCTATGTACTTGACCACTTAAAAGGGGAAATATAACATGTTATAACTTAACGCCACATGGGTTTGCTTTTAGGGTTCGAGCTAATTGTGAAGGGGGTTATAAGGAGGTCAAAAAAAATTATGATGGATTCTTGACATTTTTATCTTGGGATTTGCGCTTTGGCTCTGGAAGAGCTTCCATCATTTGGGATGCCAAACCCCAGTGCTTGCTTGTTTGGGACGTAGCCCCCAATTTAGTGGTTATGATTTGCTCAATAGCATCTAGAGATTGTTCATTATTCCTTCTGATAGGCGTAGGGATTGTGACAGAGTTCAACTGGCATTTAAGGGTTTACTTTAGATTAAGAGGATCTTGCAGTTGTACGACTATACCTGGTAGCCCTTGCAATTATATGGTTGTACCTGGTATCTAGCTTCCTTCCTATGTGCAGTGCATTAAGGGTTGGAATCTTGCCATGGCCTTCTTTTGGTGTACACTTCTCCTTCAACTTTTTAGGTTGGGTCTATTTGTGCTTGTAATCTCCCTAAACTATTGAAAATTTGTATTTGGTTCCCTATTTGGTTTAATATCCAAAATTCTACCTGGAAGCGAATTTGTTTGGTTATATTGGGTATTTTATTTTAGAATTGTTCATGTTCTTGTATTTCATTATTTGCTTGCTGAAAATTCATCAAAACACAAAAACAATCAAACCCTTCTGCAACTTTCATGTATTTCAGAAAGAAAACATTCACAAACAGGAAAAATCAATTTAAAATAACAAAATTACATCAGATCAGCTGAAGAGATCCACTAGGGATCTTTCAACTAAGTTGAATAAATAGTAAACATCTCTTCTAGGTATGCATAAGGATGACAGTAAAAATACTTGTTGCAATATAATTTTATAACATACTTCAATGTTATGTGTTCCACTTATGCAATTCTTTGTCAAATTCATCATCACTAGAGAATAATAGGCGTAACATATTTCATAATACATCACATAGTCACACCCAATATTTCTAACAGATTTAGTAAATTATATATATATATATATATATATATATATATATATATATATATATAACCAACTATCATATTATAGATTACTAGTGCACAAGATACATTAATTACTATAATATAGATGTTACTTGATAAGCATTTGATGAATCTAACCATGAATCAACATAGATATATTATTAGATATTCAACTTAGGAAGAAAATACATTTTATAGTTATCACAAAATAACACAACATCAAAGAAACATATATGTGGCATTATCATAACAGATTTAGATTTTTAAATATGAAGGAATCTTCATAGTCACTCAGACTCAAAAATATCCACAAATTCCAGTTCCTAATATAGACTCATACCAAGATTAAAAATTTAAATAATTAAAACATACATAAAAAAACGTATTGACTATTAAAATATACATGGAGGGTGATTACAAGCAACATATTTGAATTGATGAGGAAGAACACCAAGGACATGTAGTGTTGCATTCTTACAAGTGTTGGTATATGAGGTGGATGAATTGTAGCATATTATGCCATGTGAAGGATTAATTGGACATATTAATTACCAATTTATTGAGGACCAAAGGTATTTGAGGTAATCATATGGGTGATGTACATTGGTAACTAGTTATGGGTTACACTTAGATAACAATGGTTACAATAAATGTAGGTCACCATAGATATACCAAATAGATGCATTAGTTTTTTTATGGATAAAATACAATTAAGATCCAACATGATGGTGATAATGATAACCTAAAGGACCATACCTCAAGGACAATTGGAAAAATATTATATCCTAAAATATGATATGATCAATCTTACACACTTGAATAATATGCCATGTGTATACATCATATTTGGAGGCACACACAAGGAAAAGCAAAGGTCGTTGAAATTTTTTATTATGATGACACTTATGATGATCTCCTATGCAAGCCTCATGACATATCGTACCCATATTTTAATGCATTATCACTTGAGCCTCCATGCATATCCACTCATTTATTGGATAGGATTTTAGGTCTTTGAACTTCAATCAAAAAATTAAAAATAAAAAAAACTCATAAAAAATATTAAAAAATAGAAAGATTCAATAAATAAAAAAATAAGACCTATGCATACCATGTATTTCTTATTTGCATTATTAATTCATGCTTTATCATATTTAGTACATTGTATATCCAATTTTTCCTATGCACATGTGTTTCATGGTATATACAAGTGAGATGCAAGAAATATAAGTTTCATATAACATGGACACATAAGTGTGGGACATCCCTAGACCTATGAGCTACCTTTCCAAATTGGGGGCATGATATTAATGGGGGTATATTCCTAATTTAATCAAGCTCTTTATTTTTATTTTTATTTATCATATTTATCTAATTTACATTGATTATACATGACTTGTATTGACTCATACTACTCATAGTGCCATTTCATTGAATACTATATACACATAATATTTTCAAACTTTATAAATAATTGATGCTCTCTATCTTGTAGGAACCCATTGAGTCTCAATATCTCTAAGTGCATACCCTGAGGGGTGCACCGAAAAAGGGGTGGGTAGACCATTGGTGCTTCATAGGAATGTTGTCCCATTTTACCACTTACTATCTACACACATATCTCCTAAAACCATTCCCCTAAGCTTTGCCTCTTATTTTACACCCTCCTCTAGTCATTTACCACCTTCATTGGCCCTTCCCTAACCTAAACCCCTTTTTGATGGTTTACATTACATAGTCAGCCCCATTGACCTTGTACTCTTATTGACAAAACTTATTAGGGTCTAGGTCAGCCCTTGACCAACCTAATCTATGACCTAGTTTGTTTTTTCAATTACGACACTAGGTCAACTGGGTCGACCTTATTGGCTTAAAATTTTGGAAGGGAATAGGGTTAGATGTGCCTATGTAACACATTCATTTTGCCATTTTTAAGAGAAGATAAGAATAATTAAGATATATTGAGCATCTGCTTATCCACCATTCTACTTGAAGAATAAGCTTAGAGTTTCATACTTTATTTGGAGATACAAATCTTGTCTTATGGAGAAGTCTTTTAGATGTATTGATAGGTTGTGTAGCCTAGATCTGATTTATCCTTATCATCCTTGGAACCTTGGCCAAGGGAGAGATTAAGGCTAGATGGGTTCATCTTCAAAGGTAAGTATTCCTAACTTTATTCCTCCTTTGTAAGAGTAGATAGATATGCATTTGTACTTATCTTCCATGCATTAGTATTTTGTATAAATTGATGTGAGTATATGCATTCTATACATGTTTAATTTTGATGTTTATTACCTTCACTTTGTGCCACAAAATTTAGTGAGCACTAGATTAGACTTTTATTTTACTTATTATTAGTTTAATGAATATGAAAACATAGGAAATAGTTAGGGTTACTACTTAGTTTTACTTGACTGCAAGCTTTGGAACCCTCCCTAGTGATATTATTTGTGGTAAGAGATCTCTTGATTGGGTTTAGCAGATCTATCTTGGTCATGACCTCGATTATCTAATATATCCCCAATTAGACGTGTATGTAGGATTTATCTTCTTTGATCTAGGATTGATTTATAGATCTAATACATTTCCAATTGCATACATTTTGGTGAATATAATGTGAATCTAACCCTTATAAGTTTTATTTCACACTTTCATTTCTACCATCTTATTATTTTTCTATATCTGTAATAATGTATCAAACCATTCAGTATAGTTTTAACTTTATGTGCACATGTTTAACACACAGTCACATCAATACAACTCTATTATTTTTATGTAGGCATTCATTAGATACAAGTTATCAAATCAAACATGTCAACATAATAATATTCTTCAATTCTAGATCAATAAACTAGGTTGAATTAGTCATCTTATGCTCTCTACTAGCATCTAGATCAATAAACTAGGTCAAACATGTCAACTCAATCATCTTATTCTCTCTGCTAGCATTTAGATCAACAAACTAGGTCAAATAGGTTGACTTAGTCATCTTATCCTTCTTCAGCACACAGGTTTTTTATAGAACTAGGTTGAACCAGTTGACTTAGTTTAAAAAATTTTGAAAGCAGCATTCAAGGCACTTCAATAAAAAATTTACAATCCTTATCATCATCAAACCCAACAATTTTCCTCTCTTTTTGTCTCAGTCATTTCAGTATTTCCTTTTAGTTATGTTTTATACAAGTTAGTAGCCTTCAAAATTATAAACCTACAACCAAATAAGTTAACCTAGTTGACTTAGTTATGTAGCTTGTCTTTTGTCTAAAAGACCGAGTTGACCTGTTCGACTCTATTCTTAAAGACTTTTGATTTTGTAGAATAGTAGTGACCTAGTCGACTCTATTCTATGCTATTTGCATATAGTGTCATTTAAACTAACTTTGTATTATTCTAAATTTGGGAATTAAAAACTATTTGCTATTAATTAATTCACACTTTTATTTTTATCTATTTTCATGCTTAGAGTAACTCACATAGTCTAAATAGGTGGTTTTTCAAATTACCATTTAGTTACACTATTTTGCTCTTTTACACACACTACCAAATCACACAATATTCAAAATGCATTTAACCCTTGTATTCCCAAGGCCTACCAACTTGGATTTCATCACCAAGGGGGAAGCCAACATGGTTTTTTGGCCAAGTATAAATAATTGGTTAATGGTATATATTGGTAAAGCACCCGACACCCTTATCACTATGGGATTATGAAATGAGGGGGTAGGCCCCAATACCAAGCTAATGCCATTGCCAATACAGATCCCTTCCAGCCTAAACATCCTAAAACCATCCATAGATTACTTTTTAATAATCTAATAACATGTAGGATGACCACTTAGTTAGTATTTACTTTTTAGTTGATTACTTGTTCTCTGATCATTATGTGTTATATTGTAAAAAATTGCATTGGCCAACATTGGTAAAAGGTTTTGTGTTGTGTGCCCCAATTAGATCATTCACATTGATCCATTTACTTGTGTGTTTGCTTCTATTTCCTACTTCAATTATATTGAAAAATTATTTCCTATTATAGAACTAAGTCAACCAGTTCAGACCTGTATCCTTATCAGCTTAGTTTTATACCCTATTTGTATTACATAGTCAACCTGTATGACTCTATAACCTTATATGCCTCATAGATCACAAAACATAGTCAACTTGGCCGACTATGGGTCCTTTCTATCTCTTTGCATTTGCATCATCTTAGTCTTCCTTAATCTTTCTCCCTCATCATGAATTTCCTGTTTGAAGACAACACTGAGTTTAATTCAATAGATATGATGAGATTTACCAACCCCAATAGGTTTTCCCATAATCAATTTGTGGATCCTACCCTAGAATACTTGTATCAATTTGTGCTACAAATTATGGGACCCCTCCTCATTCCTCTTCATTTTGCAACCCTTTTTTCTCCTTAGAAGATCAACCTAAACTAGAGTATACTCTAGAAATGATCTTCTTCATTAATGTGTTTCTTCAACATCAAGGAAAAGATCCTTCTAATATTTACCATCTTGTGATAAGTGGGTAAACTAAGGATCCCCATTCACCTTCTCCCACATTCTCACACAAATTTGCGGACACTAGCTTCTTTACTTCTGAACCTCTTCCTTCTCTTTTGACCCCTTCTCATACTATGAAATCTTTCTCTTTGATTTCCTCTACCGCCATGCCTAGTATATCTACTAACATGGCATGTTATACATTTAGTGGGCCTCTTCTGAGACCTACTCTTCTCAATTCTTCCACTAGTGCATCATTTGCTACCCAAGGTAATCATGCCTCTAGTACTGCTTCTTTTCATCCCTCTATTAGTGCATATTTTTTCACATAAGCAAATCATGATACTAGTGCCTCACTTACTAACAATTCCTCTCAAACTAATAATAACACCCATAGCGGTACCCAAGCCACTACTACCAATGCCAATGCTTCACACAATGGAAATAACACCACTCAAACCTGTCAACTTCTATTATAAACCCTTAATCAAATGAATTATTTCCAAGTTAACAATGCCAACCAAATGATGCAAATGCAAAATCATCTTATCCAACTTTAAAATCACCCTCAATAGGTTCCATGGGGAATGTATAACCAAAATTATCCCTCACCTCCTCTTCAGGATTCCCATGGTAATCTTATCTCTCAACCTCCTATTGTTAACAAAATAATCAAGCACATTCAAAATGAGCCTATTACACCTCAAATTATTAATATCAATATAGGAGATATCACCCTGACCATTAGTTACAATGAGTCAACCGATCCTACTCTACACTAAAAAACATTTAGAAATATATACAAAGATTGGGTCTCGTTAAATACATTTCTACTACCAAGCTATTAGTAAAAAATCTCTCTAGAGATACTTTAGATTGGTATAACCAACTCAAATCCCATTCCATCATTAGTTTGGAAGATTTAGCCAATGCTCTAGTCCAAGAGTTTCAAACTAGTGATCTCCTTGAAAATACTTTGGCCTATTTTATTAATTGTAAGCAACTTGAGATAGAAAATGCACAAGTTTCATCAAATGATGGAATACCTTGTCTAAAAAGTGTGAACATAACATGGTAGGTGATAACCTCTTTTATATATTCACCAATGCTCTTTATCCTAAGTTGTAGTATCGGGTCCAGACTCTCTCTCCATGAACTTCAGAAGAGGCCATTGACCAAACCAAGCACTAAGATTTACTCATGCATCAATTTGAGCCATCCTAAAATTCTATGGGTCCTAAAATGTTAATCAAAAATAAAATTTATCATGCTACTAACATGGTGTCTCTGATTCTTATGATACCATTCATACTGTTCAGGCTGTTATTCCCAACTAGGCCTTGGAACAAGCTTACCTCTAAAACACATCACTAATATTTGTTTATCTTCAACAAATAACATCAATGTTTATAAACGTTTATCCTTATCAGAATTACAAAATTGTTTACCAAGGCTTTTTCTATGATAACTTGATCCCTCTCGTCCCATGAAATCCCAGTACGATCCCATAAAATTTTATTGGTTTCATGTTAGTTGGGGTCATTCTCATGAGACTTGTAGGCAACTACATAATTTGGCTATAGATTTCCTTCTCGATCCCAATTTTGACCATGATTCTATCTTTTTTAAATGTCAACAAGCCTATGACATTGCCTTCAAAGCCCATGAAACACAAACTAAATATCAAACTTTAAACCAGGCCAATACTTATTTAGCCATCTACAAAGATTCTCTTCCAAATCACCAAGACAACAATGATAAGCCTAATACTTAAACCAATAATGTTGATAGTCTTATAGACCCAACTCCTAAAGAGAATGTGGTCAATATGACTAATATAAGAAGGGTAGCTGCCTTCATTAATTCTCATCCCATCCACACTCCTTAATCATCTCACACTTTTAGTGTTATCCAAGCCTTTCCCCAACTCACTTAATAGAGTTGCAGCAAGAAGACCTTATATCTTTGATGAACCAATTCCAACACCTCCCTTGGATAACACTTTTCATACCATTTCTACCACTTTTACACCTTTTTTACCCATCACCAATGATACTCAAACTTCTATTAACATTTATTCAAATTTATCTCAAACCAAACCTATATCAACTACCCCATCCTCTCAAGATAATCAATAAAATTATCCTCCGATTAAGCCTCCCGTATCTTATCAACATAACTTCACATGCATTTTTGATCCTCCTTTTGAGGACCTCCTTCAACATTATCCACCTCTTTCCAACAATCCCTTTATGGGTCATGATGAATAGGATCCTATAACATAGCTTACTAATTTCCCATCTCAAATCCCTTTTCTCAAACTTATGCAGACTTCTCCACATCATCTCATCTTACGTAGCTCTTGTTTGAAATGAACATCCTAGTCCTCCCCTAGAAGGATGTGAAGTAACTTTATCCAGATCAGAAAGCATTTTACAATAGTGTGAAGATATGTCCATACACATTGATGAAAC
Source organism: Torreya grandis (assembly GCA_037957365.1). Taxonomy (NCBI): domain Eukaryota; kingdom Viridiplantae; phylum Streptophyta; class Pinopsida; order Cupressales; family Taxaceae; genus Torreya; species Torreya grandis. The sequence goes on along the minus strand of JARHVA010000012.1, from coordinate 7,362,570 downwards.
AATGGACACTTCTCTCTCCCTCAAATTCCCCTTTACATCTATGATCCCTAATGAGATTCTGCTTCATGAAAATGATCCTCACCTTTTTATCAGTGTCCAAATTGGTGATATCTAAGTCAAGCATGCCTTCATTGATGAGGGTTTATGTACTTGCATTGCGTCTCTTGATTTTATTAAAACCCTTGGATATTATAAATGTAATCTTAAGTCTACATGCAACACATGTCAAGGCTATGATTGAAGGCAAATGCATCCCTTAGATTGTGTGTGGCTTGCTATCACTGTTATACCTATTATTGTTCAAGTGAAGGTAACAATCTTCAAATTTTCTCTATCTTATAATATTTTGCTTGGTAGGCCATCGACTCATTTCATGAGAGCAATTGCTTATTTTGCTTGCCAATGTGTCAAATTTCCTCATAATGGAGCAATCTATAGGATTCAAGGTGACACTAACCCTTGGAATTTTGAACAATTCCAAGATCATGGTGTTTTCAAGATTCTAACCCTTGAACCTTTACTGAGTGTTCCATTTTATGAATCTCAACAATTTAACTTTCTAGTCAACTCCACATGAGGTTACTATGGTCACCTCAAACTCATCAAGAATATACCACCTAATGTCATAGATTCAGATGATGATGAGCTTAATGAGATCAATCTCATGATCAAAACCTTGGATCTCTCACCTCATTTCATTTCATAACTTCCACCTTCTTTGAAGCCACATTTAAGTCAAACACCTAGTGATGATATACTCATTATCTTAACTAAAAATTGACACTCCATTCATCACACCACATTATATGACAAGGTCATCCCTACCTATGTCATCGATCTTCATACACTTGACTATGACAATGGCTATACCTTAGCTAACCCATTTTTAAAAGGTATTGTTTAGGCTTGAGATGCTAAAATTATTCATTATTGTTCCTCTTTGATTCAAATTTTTTGTATATCTTCTAGCATTCCATCCTATATAATTCCTAATTTTAACATTTTTCCTCTTGTTTGTAGAGTAGAGATAGTGTGCATACCTCTAATTTTTGAAGAGCCTCATAAGAGTACGCTTATGGATCATGCTATGACTAGTCCCTATCACTTTGATAGATACTAAGACCCCTCTAGCTGACTTATCCCTAAGATGCTTATGACCGTCATTCAACCTTCTGTGCATTCTATCCCTCCCTTAGCTGAGCCTAGTTTGGATCCTATTCCCACTCCCTCTCTAGCTTAGTCTCTTCCTGTATTTTCTCCTCTTGATCCTTTAATTAATCCTCACCTAGTCCCTCTAATATCCCTACCTTCCCTTGGTGATGGTTTAATCCCTTTACTGTATCTTACTTCTTTGCCTACCAAATCAGCTGATCAACCATATTGTGATATTCATAAAGTTTTTAGTCATTGGACTTGAGACTATTCCTTACATTGGCCTTCTTCGGCTTTTATTTCCACTTCCTCTATTAGTACACTTGTAAAGTCTACTAACAAGCATATTTTTTGCTCTCACGACATAGATAATCATTCCTTCATCTATTATCATAAGCTATAGTGATATATCGACACCTTTCATCCCTCCACTCCTCAGCCCATAGATAAGGCTATACCTCCCCAAAAATTATTACTTGAATATATTACCAAATATGGATAGGTATATTGTCTCTAGCACCAATGTGGTACTCATCATACTAATCATTGTCACATCCTTTAACAACATCTCAAGGATCACCTCATGACCATTATTTCACCTAATACCCTTCCTACCATAGGTTGACCTCACAAGAAGGCTTCCCCTTCTTCCCCCATGGCACAACCACCTATGGTCCCTTCTCTACCTAGAGTTTCTCTATCCATGATTCCCTCACCCATGGATCCTCCTTCACTAGTGGCCCATTCTCCACTGGTGATTCCTTCATCTCCCACAAAGTCCATTCCCATTCCTTTTCCTAAGCATCCATAGCACAATAGTCCTCATTAGCATAATCCTTCAGGCATTCCTACTTTTTTCATCGAGGAGATTTGACATGAAGTATTTTCTCAACTTTCCCCAAAGATCGATGAGACTTTGGCTACATTTCAAGTTCAACTTCATAAAGGCTTATCATATGTTATGGATAATATGTGTGCAAAAATATACCACTATTTATGAACATAAGCATGGTGTTCTTTCATTTATTTATTCATTTTAGATTGGATGTATACTCCAAATTTACATTTATCTGTCTTATATCATTTGACATTATGTCAAATTCTTATTTATCTTAGATGATGACTTTTGTTTCGCATTAAATGTTGCTTATGATGTCATTTTATTCTTATGTTCTCTTATGGATTTTTTTTCATAACTACATAATTATTCTCTATATGTTCCTTTTCTATATTTATCTTTTTCTTTATTTCATGATTGTTTGTTATCTTGTCTCTCTAAACACAAATAATTATTATTGTGACTTGGTTATACAAACCTTGCTCCCTTTAGTCCTTCCTTATTTACTATATGATTAGTTAGCAAACAATTCATCTCATTATAATATCCTTTTATAGGTCCATCTTGAATCTCCCTTTATTATCCTTATTTCCTTTCGCAAACTAAGAATACACATGGTTGAGACTTGGGATAACATGTTGGTTCATAGTTAAGCCTAAATGTTCTAGTCAGTCATGTCTTTGGATACTTAGCTTCCTTTATCCAAGGCCTAAATCTCATTTGTGTGTATCACTTTATGTTTCATGATTGGTAATTCCAATTATATATGGAGGAGGAATTTCAAAAAACCATAAAAATTCAAAATCCAAATCATTTAACAAAAGACAATGATCTAAAAGGTAACGTTCATTTTTTTCAAAAGTCAAATCACACTAAAAGACATGATTCTAAGCACATTTCCTTTTTTATAATCAAATATCAAACTCCACGATTGGACTCATAATAGATTCAAGGTCCATTGGGGTATGGTAGGCTAGTAGATTATAAAAAGAGAATAATTGTTTTTTTAGTGCTACCTACTTTCTCACACAAGTACCCAATCTTTGCAGTAAACTAATGTCTCTATAAGAGATCCTGAGAAACAAGGAACACGTTATGGGAAGGTAGGTCCATTTTTATTTTTTTTTTCAAACCAACCAACATGAGTTGATCTTAGTACCAAACTTATTTACCTATACAGCTTTGTGTTTATAGTTAACATGTATCCTTTGTATATTGATGGTCACTAGTCACTTAGTGTCTTTTTATGTCCTTAGTGTGACTCATCTTTCTTAAGATCCTCTCATAAGATGCCTATGTTATGATTTTTACATTAATTATTTCATTCCCTACAATCCTCATATTTTCCCTTGAGAAACATTATTTTGTTCACTGATCACTCCTAGGAATCTCACTTGTGAGCGGTAGTGTAAGACCTTGGATAGGACTAGGCCTTCCTAAAAAATTAACAAATTTTAACATTATCATTCCAAACATCCCATTTTAACATTATTTCCACATCATTGGTGTTCCCTTTATGATTTTTAGTGTAATATTATGGATATAACCTAGCCTTCCTCACAAAATTTTCCAATACCCAAGTCATAACCAAATTACATGTGTCCAATTTGAGATAAGTCGTGATTGATTATGAGTTATACATCATTGACATGCTTCCCATCTTGATTTAGTATTTTTTATGCTTACTTCATTAATATTTCACTTTTATCTTCTTATTTTCCGATTGCATGTAAGAATCCAACCATTTTTTAAAGTTTTTCATACTTCCCAACTTGAATTAGTGTGATTAATTTAAGTCCATTTTGCCAATTTCATTTCTCTTTTATACTTCTCAACGTGATTTAGTATGATAGATTGAATTAATTGATTTGTTTTTCTACCATGTGTATTTCATGTGATTTCCATTTTATTACATTATTTTCATACTTCCCAACATGACTTAGTGTGATTTTACTTGTTTTAATTTGGTGTCAATCTTTTTCATGGTTTAAAAACATTGTCTTCTTGTTTACCACTTTTTGGTGTATTATACTTTGTCATATTTTGTTATTACACATTTCCCATCATGAAAAAGTGTGTAATACATTTATTTTTGATTAATTATACTTTTCCAAGTTCTTTTTTTCCTATTTCTTTTTAACCATGCATGTGTACTACATAATGCTAGAAAAGAAAACACTCCACATATATTGCCCATAACATATACAATAAAAGCAAAATACATGTGATAGAAAGAAATATATCCATGCATCAACAACCACAACCAAAATATAACTCATGAGACCAAAATTCAACTATAAAAATAATATATCTCTATATATCATGTGTTTTATATAAAATACAAAAATACATAGCTCTAGCTCTACGACTGGGCTCCATCATGCCTATCTCATGGCCTAGCCATGCTACCCATAGATTCCTCAAACTATCCCCTCTACATGATGTAATGTAATGACATCATTGAATATCTCAACCCTGCTACTTGTCCCTATAGCTTGGCCACCTGTGACTATACCTATCCTAGCTAGATCATGGTAGCCATGTGAGTGGCTCTCTCCTAAGCCAACACTTGCCAATCTTGTGCCTCTCCTGATCCCATCCCTATTGATGGTTTTAATCCATCCTCATGTGCATATAACTACCATACAGCCTCCCCCACTAGTCTAAACTATCTTTCTTGAGTTGGGGTAGATAGCACCATAGGATCATCTAGTATGGTGGGTTGTATGGTACCAGCACCCCGTCTAAAATGTCATGGTGTGCTATCATGACTATGGATCCCCAAATAACCTCATTTGTCACAAGATATATAAAACCAAAACCTAGATAAATATCAAATCACATATACATCTCAAAATTGATCTATCTACCTGCAATCATTTACAACTAGTATTATATCACAAAGATTAAAAATTACATGTCTTACCTGCCCTGATTTCACCAACCACCATTTCCCCATATGCTCTTTTGTCAAGTATTATATCTCCATTGAGCCATCCTTTGATCACCTCATTTGTAGGTTACCTCCCTATCAAATCAAATTCAATAAGCACCACCTGTGCACATCATGAACTCTCTTTAGGGGTAGTTCTATCGATAACCTCTACCCTAGGTTGACTATCAGATCATCCTCCATGACCACTCTCATATGTGCTCAATCTTGTTGATGGCATCTTTTTCAATGGTGTGTTCAAGGTGGTTGCTTTTCCTCCTACTATGGTACCTATTGCACCCCTATGTCCACATCCATTCCCTCTCCTACTCTAATTGCTAGCTATCATGATCAACCAATCCATGGTCTCACACATTATAGCCTGATCATTGGTCTCTCAACTGGTGTTCCTCCTCCTCCTATCACCCTCATCTCTCTAGCATGCCATGCCCAAAATGTAGTCACTAATATAGGATCCACTAGGTATGGGACACCAAACTATCCTAGCAAGTGTGTCACTAATTTTAACTCTACCCACTAGGTATAGTGGCATGTGATCCATACTTAATCCAACCCTAGTGCCATGATAGCCCAACTAGGAAAAATAGTAGTAATCTATGTGTATGGATGCCACATGACGTCTCTTCATGTGAATATATATAACATTATCACATGGGGTATAACCCACACTACCTAGTCTTGTCTCCATATATTAACCTGAGGTAATGAATCATTGACCATATGGGGTAACCTAACCGACCAAAATTTTAGGAACCTCTCATATATCCATGTGCTCAAAAACACCACTAGACCCATGGTATTCTACCCTCTAAAAAACATCTTATACATATAATTCATGAGTTTCCCAGATGATACACCCAAAATCATAGAGTGCCCCTTGATCCAAAATAGACTGGCATAAGGCTATCATATACAATGGTACCTTGCCATCTGACTTATGACATACCACTCATGTTGTCACAAGTCTAATAACAACCTTCTAGATATCTGGAATATATAAAATATACACATCTAATAAGCTCACCTTCAACCCTAGATAGATCTTATATGAGCATGTCACCCACCAAACTAGTGCTCATCTCTCCTCCAAATAATCTGGTGTCACTATGATTACTAGTGTCCCTCCTATAGGTAATCTAAGAAATGCATGGACGTCCTCCAATGTGATACCTACCTCTATGGTATCCCCATCTACCACTAATCAAAACATGTTGGTCAACCATTCTCATGCTTTGAGGAACATGACAACAAGATCAACACTCAGTGGGATGTGTCTCATCTCCATGATACCTCCTAGACATAATGCAACTAGTCTCACTCTGTCCACAATTGTCAAGCACTCTATCAAATCTGGTAACCATGAGGCATCAATTAATTACCAAAATATCTAACACCTCTACAAAATATCAAATAATAGAAGATGTAGTAGATTTCCATGTCATTCATAATCAAAATGCATTCTTACAAATTTTGCATAACTTAGTTGGTTTGATTTAGTTTTTTTATTTTCTACTCGATTGACTCATTACAAACTAAACCAACCCTATCCTTTATTAGGGATACTAGATCAACCCTATCAAAATTTCAACTATATCAAACTTTGTAATACTAAGTCAGCCACCATTTGGCTTAGTAGTACTAAGTCAGCCCCATTAATCCCTTACAGTACTAAGTCATCCACTTCAAAATAAATTAAATCAACCTACTAGTACTAAGTTGTCCCTCTTCTTCTACTAAGTCGGCTAACTACTACTAAGTCGGCCTACTAGTTTTTCTTGTCTTTTACAGACTAAGTCAACCTAGTCGACCTTGTTTGTCCATTGCAATAACTTTTTTACTAATTGCCATAAAAGGCATGGGAATTTATTGGTCTGACTTCTTCCTACCCAATACCCTATTTGATCCCTAGTGTCCCTAAAAATTTCTTAGGGTTCATTTTGGTGCCTAGATTTTTCCTAACAATCAATATTCTATAAATCACTCAATTTCAAATAAAAATACTCAAAAATTTAAAATTTCTAGTTGCTTACTTTTGCTACACTTATTATGATCGCTATGCATCCTCCCTGTCTCAGTTGTCATCTCCTCACCATCCTGGCTCTCTTCTATCTCACTAAGTCTATTAGAAATTTATTTTCTCATAATAGTATATAATAGCAAATGAATTCTATTTACACCCTATTTATATTTACTATTCCAAAATTATTTACCCTTTAACTATTTACCATCAGATTTCTTATTTTGATCATATTTTTATCTCTACTAACTCTTTTTCCAAACCATAAAATATCTTGATATCATAGAGAATCCTTTCAACTATTATATGTCCATGTTGCAAAATTTTCTATTTTTTGCTAATATTTATAGGTCTGCCTGATGTTCCTCACATTGGACACATTCACATTTCTCGCATCTCTTTCTTTATCTACAACACTAAGGTAAGTAAAGGTATGTGTTTTTAAATTCTATCATTTTATTTATCTTATTTGCTTCTTATTGCACTTTATTCAACTTCAGTGTTATGTGTCACTATGTTCTTTACCTGAAGCACCATCCCATGTTGCACTTATATGACACATGATTAGCTTAGAGTGGGGCATATGTATACATATTTTTTTTTCAAACTTTATAAATTACTGATGTTTTTTATCTTGTAAGAACCCATTGAGTCTCAATCTCTCTGAGTGCACACCCTAAGGGGTGCACCAGGAAAGAGGTGGGTAGACCATTGGTGATTCATAGAATTTTTGTCCCTTTTCCCAGTTACTATCTACACACTTTTCTCTTAAAACCATTCCCATAAGCTTTGACTCCTATTTTGTACCCTCCTCTAGTCATTTACCACCTTCATTAGCCCTTTCCTAACTTAAACCCCTTTTGGACAATTTACATTACATAGTCAGCCCCATCGACCTTGTACTCTTATTGACAAAACTTATTATGGTCTAGGTTGACCCTTGGCCAACCTAGTCCATGACCTAGTTTATTTTTGTCAATTATAATACTAGGTTGACTAGGTCGATCTTGTTGGACTAAACTTTTAGAATGGATTAGGGTTAGATATACCTATATAAACACATTCATTTCACCATTTATAAGAGAAGAGAAGAAGTAAGATATATTATGCATCTACTTATCCACTATTCTACTTGAGGAACAAGCTTAAGGTTTCATACTTTATTTAGAGATAGTCTAGAATGATTTATCCTTGTCATCCTTACATACCACAACAACCACTTACAAAGTACCTTGGCCAAGGGATAGATTGAGGCTCGAGGGGTTTGTCTTCAATGGTAAGTATTCCTAAATTTGTTCCTCCTTTGTAAGAGTAGATAAATATGCATTTTCACTTCTCTTCCATACATTAGGATTCTATATACATTGACATGAGTATATGTCTTCTATGCATGTTTACATTTGATGTTTATTACACCCATTTTGTGCCACAAGATTTGGTGAGCACTAGATAGACTTTTATTTTACTTGTTATTAGTTTAATGAATATGAAAACATAAGACCTAGTTAGGGTTAATACGTAGTTTTGCTTGACTTCAAGCTTTGGAACTCTTCCCAGTGATATTATTTGTGGTAAGATATCCCTTGATTAGGTCTAGTGGATCCATCTTGGTTATGACCTCAATTATCTGATGTATCCCCAATCGAAAGTGTAAGTAGGATTTATCTTCTCTGAGCTAGGATTGATTTATAAATTTTCTATATTTCCCATTACATACAGATACTATATTTCACTATATGTGATAATGACGTACATTGATTGTGCATATTATCCTTGCTTGTTATATGAATTATTGATGTTGTTTTATGTTACATGATGAGATTTTTGCTTGTCTATTCTATTGTGTGACACTTCTTTTGTTCTATGTTTACTTCTTTCCTTGTGTGACATTTGATTGTCTATTATGTTTGTGTGATATTTATTTGTCCATTGTGTGTGTGTGACATTTTATTGTCCATTGTGTATGCATCTTGCCTTGTGTGACACTGAGTGCTATTGTGTTTATGTCATGGCCATGACATCTTGTGTGACTCTTTGATTTTGTTTGTTATGTGTGAATAAATCTAGGATTTTTCAATAAAATTATATGTATTATAATCTATATCATGCCTTCTTATTCTTGTTGTGGTGACATGATATATATCATGCAACTTTTGCATAGTTAGTACTCATTTTATGGATGCCCATTACTATGTTTCTCATTACTATATCTATCTTGACATGACACTAGTATGCTTTAGGTCACATGTTTACATACATACTCAGAATATATACGCTTACTATGATGATGTATTCTCCACATGTTGATTGCAGGTAAATCCTTATTTTGAGATGATTATTTTGTAGGCTATAACCTTCACCTTAAAAGGGGGGAATACACATTGGCTTGTCTTAGATAATAAGCCTTCATAATAATATAAAATCCAAATTTTGGTCACATATTACTTAAGAATGGCACATGTTCACACAAATTATTTACTTATGCCTTTACTCATGCAATACTTAAGCATTACTTAGATTGAATCATATAATGTGTCTATAGCGGGTGATTCAAAAAAATTATGCATATTTTAAGGCATTTCTCATATTTATTGGAACCCCATAGTGGATTATATTCCACATATATAGTGACTTGTGTGGGGATAAAGTTTTTTGTGACTTAACTTCTAGGCCCTTGTCCATTTTAAATGAGGGTCAGGGCATATTCAACTTAGCCCATCGTCTTACATTGGCATCTCAAATTGGGCATAATCACCCCATTCTCAATTATCTCAAAAAGATAAGTCTTTAGAAGACATTGTGGTTTGCATACATACAAGTATACTCATTCCTTAATATTTCATTTCATATATGTTCAATATTATCACTTTAAATTTTTAAATCTTAAGTAAAAACTAATGTCTAAATATTTTATTAAAGGTTTACATGGAACAAGGCACAACACTCAAAACCTTCTTGAGCACACCCATCTTAGATCCTTATGTATCACCTTTTATCCCTTTACTCTACCAATTTCATTACAATAAAATGGGGAAAAATTAAATAATCATATTTGGTATTAGGTACATGACAATCTCAATTTTGATCAATCTTTAATATACTTGAATTATGCACACACACACATGATTCTTGTTAACATTATTCCTTAGCCATTTGTTTATATATGGGCTCAACCTTCCCCAATTACCATTATTATTTCATAGGATTTACATAGTCTCTACCTAAATATATTAATATACTTTTCAAACTATCTCTTGATCTGAGATCATTTTTCCTATTCACTTGATAGTTCTACACCCTAACAGACAATGTTGCACTATGGACCTACCCACAAGTACCATATCTGTTTGTAAACCCTATAATAAAAAATTTCCCAAATTAATTTTGTTGTATGGGTTATCCCATATGTTTTTTTATGTCAATTTAAATTAATTACCCAAATATTTAGCTATATAAACTTATCAATCCTAAGCCTATTACTATCTAGCATATCTAACCTAAAGTTCCCAAATATAAAATCTCTCAAAGGAGCAAGCCTTGAGCTAAGTGTGAATATCGCTACAAGGTAAAAATCAGAAGTTGTCATGTATTTAAATCTATACATAGGATTTCACAATATAATACTACTACATTGATTACTAGGAGAACTACATATAGTTTGAATTCCCTCATTAGAGTATTAGAAACATAGGTAATGCTTAATCATTGGGGGTGGATGAGTTCATATCAACCCATCCCTTTTACCTATTACACCCTTTCATAGTGATCCTATTTTATAGTGTAAAATCATAGGATTTATGGAGTAAAAAGAAAGAAAATAGAGTTGTTCACATCAAATTATAGACATCTAAAAATATAGGAAACATTAGTATACATAGATGCATCAATCAAAATTGTTATAGATTCAACGTAGTCATGCAGATGATTCTAAAATTTAGTGAATGGTTTCACATTGTAAAATCATCTAGGAATTCATGGACTTGTCTCAACTCATGCAGATACTTTGTTTTTAGATCTGAGAATTCACAAGCCCATTTTAAATCATTGTTGGTGATTTACCCTATCATAGACATGAAACAAAACTAAGTATTAATTTCTCTAGTGTTTTCCATAGATATCAAGTTACTATATTTTGCAAGTTATAATAAATTTTTTTAGTTATTGTACAACTTAAGAAATTTAAGTTATCTTTAGGTTTATTCTATTAGGTTTGCATCAAACCAAAAATAGATAAAATAATTTGCCTATCTCCATGTTTAAAAGAAAAAATGATATTAAATGCCAAAAAATAGCATGTGCATAGGCTATAAACACTAAAAAAATATTTGTTCAAATTTTTTTGTCTTTACACTTTGTGGGAATGGAAAATTTCACTTGCTTATCAATGTCTTGCAAACCACCTCTTAACTAACTTCTCTTAACAATCACTTGACACAAAGTTTCAAAATTGAACTCGACTCAAATTTATATGTTAATTTTGGAAATTACATTACATGTTAAAAAAATAAGATATGGGACTTGAAGCTATAACCTCTCCCATATTAATGTCTTGACATTATAAAATAAGCAACTCGTCTAAGGATCTTGTTGATACATGAAATACACCAACTTATACTTATCTTGTCAATGGTTTTGATTAAATCCTCAACACAATAGACAAATATATATAGAACATATTTTTACCTAGAAATTGTGTGAAACATCACATCTAATAATTCAACGTTAATGCAACCACATTATTCTTGTGAGATATATAGGACCCACTTTAAAATGAAGACAAAATTAAAGTACAAATAAAAATAATAAAACTTAGGCTTTCCTTTCGATGTATTTGTCAAATTTGAAAACCTTCTATAGGTTCAATGTCATTATTATATTATATTTCATGGCTTTCACACCCAAAAATCTAAAATAGAAATGTTTAGAAATTTTCCAAACTAATCAAACATAATGTTAATAGTCCCGGAGGGATCTCTAGTTTTCAATCCCCCTTAAACTATGATTAAACTTTATTCTCTCACCCAATCAAAGTACATTGATCACTATGCCATAAATATGTAAACATTTTGACAAGGGAAGTTGTAATAAGTTTAATACAATTATAAAATAATATTATTTTATATGCCTTGATTGGCTACTAATATAGGATGTTATTTCTACCTTCATGCAAATTGAGGTAGGTTTGGGTGTCATAATCATTGCAGTCATAATTACTATGTAGAAATGATTTACTTTGACAGTTTTTAAATATTCAAATTTAGTCTATTGGGAAATTTATTGACATATGTCATCATGCATGGTGGGCTGTAAATTAGAAATGTACCTAGATAATTCGAAACCTGCATCATACCATCAGTGTAACTTCTTTGTCTTCTCTACTTTATTTGAAAAACACTACTAACAACTTTTGAGCATATTCTAGGCATTGGTAATATTTGGTAAGAAATATTTGGAAATGGTCTTATCTACTAGGATTCTAACTAAATTCTTTGTTCCTCTCATGATTTTCATATTGATTTTTACAGGTACCTAGGATGCCACTGTTCTTCAAAGAGAGAAATCCGTAGCCAAGGAAGCATACTTTGTGGCAGGGTTTTTTGCTAGATGTGTATTTACCCCAACACATCTTGCACTTATCTTCCACTTTTTTTATTGCAACTATTTATTTTTTCACAAATATAATCCATACTCCTTCCTTCTGAATTCCATTGAACCAAATCTTCAGCCAACAGATTATCAGGTAACATATGCCATGCATACATTTTTTTCAAGGCAAAGTTTGTGATAATTTCCCTATGGAAATGATTTAGGTTTATATTATATTACTATATTGTAGGTTATCACCATTTGATCTATACTAATAATGGCAAAGGAAGCAGTGCACAACACAAAGGAAGCAATGTATAACACAAAGGATAAAATGTATGACACAAAGGATTCCCTTTATAACTTTGTTCATGATTATACGATCCCTAATGTGGATGTGCTGGTGAACTTGGATCATCCTCTTATCGACCACGTGGTTGATGGATTTATCAAAGTGGGAGGGGTAAGTTATAACAAAAAAATCTACATATGGTATTTTGCAATAAAAATTTTTGCATATTTTTTAAGTTGGTCAAATTAAGTTTTGCTTTACCATTAATGGTTTTTTATGCAAAATCAAGATACTAAGCTTGACTAAATATCCAATTTAGAAGGTAGCACTCTAGAGAACTAATTATTACTTGCATCCATTTTGGCCAAGAGTAATGCCTATCCAATTTCTGAAGGTATGTTTCCTGAGAAATGATTATTTTGAATGGTGAAAATAGAGAGATTCTTTGCATAATTTATTTCACTACTTATTTCACCATTGAATTTCTTATCACTTAGATCAATTATGTAGGCATGAGGTAATCCCCAAATGCTCAAGGGTATCGTACCATTGAGACTATTATTACTAACCCAAAAGCAGATCAGAGTGGAATAGTTCCCATATGACTCAAGAATTGTACCCATAAAAGAGTTTTGGAGAGCCAAGAAGAGCATCAATTTTCCTCTTTTACATGCATCTGGGGGTAGAGCACCAATTATACCATTTTATGATATATCCATGGCACTGAACTCAGACGAGCTCCCCAGCTTCAGGGGCCCTGGCCCAGTAAAATTGATAGTGTACAAAGACAACTTTGAATCAAATTTTAGATAAACTGACCAAATTTGCATTTTGAAAGCCTATTCAAAATTATTCAGTATTCATGAGATGACCAATATCTTTTATGCAGATGTAGGCACTTGCCTTCAAGCAAATATTTTAGTGCTCTTCAGTTTGGGGACATAACAAAACAAACTCTTTGTGAGGATAAAGTTTTCCCAAAAAATGATGTGTATATTTTAGAATGGAGTAACAAACCCCCATTTTCATATGATATATACATTAAATATGTTTTGATATTATTTTATACACAATTTCACATACTAATTGATTTTATCAAGTTGTTTCTTCAAATCTCTTCGAAAGAAGTGGGTATGATAAAATAGGGTCTGTAGTCGGTTAAACTAAACGTCCATTCCCATTTACTATCAAAATTCTTTGCTTAATTTATAGTTTGGATTTTATTTTCTAATACGGAAGTACATTGGTCAAATATAGACATGTATGGGAATGGCCCTAGCAAAAGGACTTTTAAAAATCTACAAAACTAGCATACTACTATGCAAACTACCCTACTATGCAAATTGCCTCGCAGGGACTTGGCACTTCGTGCCCTTGTTAAGTAAACCAAATAGTTGTATGTTTGAGCATCCAACACTTCTTTCAATATAATTTTTAATGATAGACTTCCAATGTAGTCCCTTATAGATTCATTATTTCCAATGCCAATTCTTTAGGAAAAAATCCAATACAAACTTCCAATATTGGACTTTTAACACCTATTTGAGGATTTCAATGCCTTTTTGCATCCCTAAAAAGTAGTGTAACACATTTTGCCCAAATTGAAATGATTTTGGTAGGTTGATCACATTTTACACACCTCTTACCACTTTTTCAAGTCCTAGACAACATCTAACTTGTTTTTAATCATATATGCATATCAAAACATTCAAAACCCATACAATATGACATATTAAATATTTTAGACAATTTTAATGTTCCAAACATAATTTTAAAGTTTTATGCATTTTCTAGGGAAACAAAAACATTGAAACACTCTAAAAATTAATACTAAACCTCTAAGAAAATAAACATAAAACAAAACTTCTAAATAGCTCACTCAAACAAAAATAACAATTAATGAAGAAAAAAATTCAAGAAAAAATATTAAAACTTCTTCTTTATCTCCTTCATGGCTCTTCCATAGCTTCCTCAAGGATCCATTACCATAGAGCTCTAATGCCAATGATATTAATTTCAACACAAAAAAATAATAAAATGCTTTATTTTATTCATCAAAATAAGATTATATAATATAATGATTAGGTTGAATTTTTCTATTACACACAAACTTTAATAATCTTTTATAATATACCTAAATCAACCACTTACAAGGCCAACTACCCAAACCAACTTATTAAGTTTAGCTAATCCTAACATAATATTAATCTACTAAAAAGGGTGTCTCACAAGGAGTTGCATGCCCCAACTAACCACTGACAAACCAACATCAAATTATAATTTGGATCGCAAGAGCTAACAACACCTTCCCAATAACACTCTTGACCACAAATATGAAACCTATTTCTATACTCATAGTCACCCTTATATAGCATATAATAATTAACATAAGCATCATAGTTCTTATAGCCAATCCCTTGGGTTGAATAAATATTTTGGGCATATCTATATACAGCTAGAATTATGTTACCTTCTGGGAGAATTTCATCTCTTAATAACCTGCTCCAAGTTAAATTATGACTTAAGTTTCTATTTTATTATAGATATATAGAATTATGTAAAATAATTAAATGGATGCATTTATTTTCAACTGGATAATCTGTTATAATTGACTAAACAAATGGTGTAAATTTACCTCAACAATATAGTAACACTAGTCTCAATTTATCCATACTTTAATTTTGAGTCTGTTAATGCTAAAGTAACATGTAATAAATATGCTTATATATTCTTGGCTGAAAAATGGATTTTTAGTATCTTATTTTAGGGCCTCATATGTCATGTCATTGAACTTGTGTTCATCCACCATATTCCCTTATTCTTCAACATGAATTTTATTATTGCTCATGTGCATCTCTAAATTAGTGTCATTGAGTTTAGAATTGATCATGTCATCACTTTGTGCAAGAAAGTAATGTGTCAACATGTCATCCATTCAACCTTATGCATTTTTTTCTAACTATGGCTAGACTAAACTAGGATGGAAATGAGTAGGATTGTCTTTATTAATTGCCTTATATTTATTTCGATAATCCTGACTATGGAATTTGATAAGTTTCTCTCTAGCAATTATTTTTATATTCTTAGGGTGCAATGGGTCACTAGGATAAAAACATCATACCCTGCATGAAATAGTTCCAACATTTTTATAAACTTAAAAAAATGACATACACACATATTCAAGTCAATTTTTTTGCATTTATATTTACTCAAACATGGCAATGGATATATGGTGTTGTGCATATTTACCTCATTAATCCATGCCAATGACCGAATTTGATTGGGTCCATGGGCAACACTATTTTTTACTCACATAATGTCTCCTCTTATTTTGTTTACCCTAATCACTCATCCCTCCCTTGTCATAATTACTTCCATTTCCACATTGCATATGTAAAAATAGTGTAATAAGAGTGAGAATCAATGAAAAATAAAAATTCAAATAATGTTTTCATAAAAAAATGAATTCTCAAATCATGCTCCAAAGTTGTAATATAATCTAATTAAATATTACTAAAATATTATCTTATTTTGATTTGTATAGCATGTTGAATATGTAATTTTAGTGGAATTATTAAAAAAATGATGAAAATATACATCTTCTTCCCTGCTTACCAAAATCAATACAAACAAATATATCATTTACTTTTTAGAAAATGGTTTCTCTTCTTTGAAATTTTATGTTTTGTTGATAACCAAAAGACTTTTTTTTCCATCCAATTTATTGCATTTTGTGTTACACAATAGATTCTAAGTAACAATTGATACCATTATGTCACAATCATGTCACTATTTAAGTGAATGGTTAGCAGGAAATTTAATTCTTATGAAATCGTAAATGATGACATTAAATTACATCAACAACACAAACAATGATTATAAATTATATCAATGAGGGATTTTTGGCAAGTTTGGTTATTTTTAACAAATTCAACCAAGCGTTGATGCAATTTCCATCACACATCTAGGATTATGCAAATTTTGCATAAGGGACATCAAAAAAATAAAAAGTGGCGGTCTATATGATGTTATTTCATTAAAGCATACTAATGAGAGCTAACATGATTAAAGATCTGCACCAGGTCTAACTATAAATTTAAAAAGGGTTGTCAAACTTTTAAAAAACTAAGGGAAATATCATTCATTTATTTTATTCTTATTCCAATTTTAAAGATGAGGGTAAAAAAAATATTTTGGGTGTAATTACAAGGGTCTCTTTCATTACCAACATTTCATTTTTTCATTGTCATTACATTCCTAAAAAATCTTGAAAGCAAATGGCATGCAAAGAACATTTAAATAAGGAAAAAGGGAAACAAAAGGAAATTCAACCACAAGATCAACCCCCATATCAATAGGAATGGTTTGAAAAACATGACTTTTTGATCAATGTACAATCTTCTTCTGACCAAGATGAGAATCTAGTAGTATATATTATGATTTTCAAACACAAATATTATTTTTTTAATAATATTTTGTTTTAGATTTTAGATTTTTTATTTTATTTTATTTTCAATATTTGGTTATAGTACTAAGGTGCTTGAGAAAAACTCCCAAAACCTCTCCAAATTGGAGTGAGCTCTTGTTGTTGTAAAGAAACTAAACAAATGGATAAGGTTTTCAGGGCATGTGGTCTAGAAACTATGAAGGAGAGGGATATAGAGGATGTCCAAATAAATTATGACATGCCTATTTAGACCTTGAGTGTTCCCCTATCCATCCCTAACTATCTTGTTGCCATATCCCCTTAGTACTATTTATTCTCCTATGGTACTGTTGACATGCATGTTTGATCTAATGAGGTGCAGGATGTTTGGAGAGACGCAAATGATGAATTATTAATGGATCATTTTTGTCATGTGATCAAACACCTTGCCATCACAAAAAACTAAACCCATCTTACCCATCTTGATTTACCCTAGGATTAAAAACATCATGCATTTAACATGCTAAATGAATATGGGTTGAATCTCATTGAGAGAAAGACCATAATGTACATAGGGATGTTTTGAAAAGGTTGATTAATGTAGCCTACATAAAAACAAAAAATAAACTCAAAGCCTAATGGAAAATTATGTGCACCACCAAGTATAGCAAAGAAGGGGGAAAATATGATCATAAAATGGGAGGGTAATGAAAAAGGGTTATAGACAAAAAAAAATGTGGGTATCTCAAGGCACTTGAAAAAAGGGTTCAAATAAATATTATTACTCATCACACCAGCCAAAAGGCCTTGAAGGAGCATTTCTTAGATTTTTAATTTTTTTATCATTTCTCTTTGTTTTAAATAATTTAATTTGAATTTACTATGTTTTTATTGTTGAATAACTAATATATTTTATTTTTAATATTTTTCAAACATAAAAAACGTAGGCCAACTAAAGAAGACATTTAATACCTTAAGAAAAACAACTTATGATAATATTTTGTCATGACATATAAAATTTAATTGATGCCATATAAAAAAATTAGACCTATTTATTTTATTTTAATTTAATTTATAAATGTGTTATTAATTGTTTAATGTTTTTCAAAAAACCAACTTTTAAATCATGTCATATTATGATCACATACAAGGGGTAATGGAGGAATATTGAGTAGCACTCCTTAGACCGATTGACATCATGGAAGGCATTCAAATAACTATAAATTAACTATTTTTTTGAAAAAAAATTAAACATTAAGTTATAATTACAAGATTAAGTTTTACCTATATTAAACTTGGGTTTATAAATTTGGATTTATGTTCTATTTTTTAAAATAATAGGCTAATTATTTATATTTTGTTATGTAGAGAACATTGAGTGCCTTCTTTAATTAATCTCACGTATATTATTTTTAATATTAATATATTTTAGTTATTATTTTTTTTTAAATTTAAAACTTGATTTATAATGCATAATTTGTTATGTAGGCAACAAGACATTTAATGCATAAAGATGATGGCAGTGATGATGATGAGGATGGAAATGAGAATGATGGTAGTGGTTGTGTTCATGGTTTAGGTGTAGGGATTAGTGATGATGAATATTAGAGAATTTTTCATTTTTTGTGATGGGTTGTATGTGTGATCAATAGAAATATAAGAGGGGAATTAGTATGGTGTTAGTATCATTAAAAACCAGATAAAAACACACTAATAAATCTAACACCTCAAGCCTATACACTCAAGGATCAAGAGAACAATACAAGTAACTATCAATAGAAGACAAAAGAAACATTATTTACCTTCTTTGAGAGCAAGAGTTATATGTTGGCCATGGAGGAATGTGCTCGGTCATGTGCTCAAAGAGTCTTTAGCAATGGTGCTCCTTGCATCATCTCTCCTTGTCACCTTAAAATTGTTGGCTTGGCTTTGGCTTGACTTCTCTCTCTTAAAAAATGAGCATTATAACATTACATAAAGAGGCTCCTTGAAAGTATTTTTACATGATAACATTACATTAAAAGAGATTGTTGAACAATGGGTGAAGCCTTGTATTTATAGCCTTTCAAACTAACTCTAACCTAAGTGTAGTTAAGTTAGAGTTAACTGTGATTAAATTTAGATTAACCCTAATTGAGTTAAGGCGAGGACAAACAATTAATATTTGGAGTAAAGATCCCATTTATTAAGCATGGCTCTCCATTTCTAAATTTAAGGCTTTAGGGGAGATATTTTCAATTCCTTGACTTTGAGGATGATGACATCATCACGACCTCATTCTTATTAAAATTTTATTTTTAAAAAATTCATTTTCACTAATTTCACATGGAAATTTAATTTAAACATTTAATTTTATTTGCTTAGTTAATTCATTTTGCTTTGCATTTTTGCACTTTAGGAATTATTTGAGTGCTTCAATGGGTCCAAAGGCCAAACTATCAATTTTATAGGTCACAAGTTGACTAGAGATGATTCCATGAGAGGTTACTATTGTGTATAGAATAATAACCCAAACAGGGATGCCTCAACATGATTATGAGTAGTAATGTCTTATGTGTGGATGAATTTGAGACATTTAGTTATTCCTAGGCTTAATTTGTATTATTTGGTATAAATCAATTTGAATTCCAGTTGGAACACTATTGTGGCCAAAATAGCATGTCTACAATTTGCCCCTATTTGGGAAGATGTTTCAAGACACAATCATAGTAACATCTTCTCGAAGAATGAAAAATTTGTCAATATCTTGGCTAATGCCCTAGAAGGTGATGGATGAGCCCTAGGTTCCTTCTCAAGGGAGCAGGTGATAAATAAGTTCGGTAAACATTCCCTCAAAAAGAAGGAAATAATACAACCTATAGGTAATGAGGATGGAAATACTAATTTACCCAAAGGTAGTTATAATCAATGAAAAGCGAGATGCCCCAGTAGGGCAAATGAGTGATAATGATTTACATAAGGTAGTTATAATCATTAGCATAGTAAAAACATGCCCAATAGGTCAAATAGTTTGAAAACTAATGATTTTCCCAAAGGTGATTATAATCACTGGTATTGAGATGCCCTAGTAGGGCAGAGAAGGGATAATGATTTGCCCAAATGTGGTTATAATCATAAGCATAATGAAAATGCCCTAGTAGGGTGGATGAGGGGTAATGACTTACCCAAAGGTGGTTATAATCATAAGCATAATAGAAATTCCCAAGTAGGGTGAATAGATTAAAAAAACAATGATTTGATCTAAGGCATTTATAATCATTAGCATAGTGGTCTGCCCCAATAGGAAAAATAGGGAAAGGGGTCTTATGTACTAAATCCATACTCATAGAGTAAGAGTAAGTTGGTACAAAAGATAAACATGAATTTGGGCTACCTACTAGTATGGAGTTGTGCATCATAACTAATATGGATTACCATTCATTTATGATTTAATTACTTTATGTTTGGGTAGTGTTAGGGCAGGTTAATAATTTTCTAGGCGTGAACAAGGAGAAGTACTACAACACCAATACTTGTAAGCTCCACCAAACTAATTTTTTTTATAGCTTGAGATATTATATATCATAGTTATAGAGAACTATAATAACAATGCATATCCAAAGCATGGGAAACTCAATTTAAATACAAGTATAAATCACTTAGGCATAAGATATGAACAATCAAATCCCAAGTGAATATACTACAATAAACTAAGTGTAAGAACATACACTAATTCATAATTTAAGTATAAGATATGGGTAATAAAGTGTAAGAATCTTACAACAATTGATAAACAAAAAGGCAAAAAGGTAAAATAAAAACAAAACAAAACACAAATAAACACATAACAAAACACCAATAAACAAACAACAAAACACCAATAAACAAAAATAAACACATAAAAAAATACTAATAACCAAAACTAAACAAACATGACCGTAAATAAATAACAACCTAAAGCAAAGAAAAGTGCAAGAAATAAACTATTCTAAACAAATAAAGGTAGTATACAAATCACAATGTTAGTAGAAACATAATACAAATTATTCGCAAATGTGTAATAGAAGTGTTCTTCTTAGCGATAAGGTGACCCCTAGGCTAGATAGCAATGACGTTGGTATAACACCACAATAACAAAAGACAAACAATGTTACCCCTAGGCTATAGGGAATAATGACACAAACAAGAAAAAAATGGGAGGAATAGAATAAAGGAAGGGGTTCTCAAACTGACTCCAGATGCACTAGGCAAGTGGAGGCTGCCTACATAGTCCTATGGACATAAGATCCAAAATAAAATTTAGGCCAAATTTAGTTCTCCTAGGATATGGGATAGAATAAAATGTTGACCTAGAAAATATGATTGACTTTTAGAAGAAAATAGGAATGATATCATAAAATTATGATTACGTATAAAGAGAGGGATTACATTCACAACTATGAAAACATCACACAAAAAAATAGTGTGAGTGTGAGAGTATGGTTTAGGCTTAAACCACACTAAAAAGGAAGAGACAATAATACACACATGAATTGGGTTCATAATGCTTATTATGTCTAAGGATCATAGTGAGAGTAAGCCCACAAAATGGAAAGAACGTAGATAACTCACAAAACAACAAAAACCTTGGAAAGGGGTGACTAACCTGACCTCAACATGAATCTAGTGATGCTTGCATAGTCCTAAATGAGATCTCAAGTCACTATAGTTCTTCCTTATAGCAAAATATTCTGTCTAGGTAGTAGCAAGTTTATGAATTATGCAAATAGCATAATATAGCATAGTGATGTGGCAATGTGGATAAAAATGGGGTTGTTCCTTATTTTCCCAAAGGTAGTTAGTTATAATGAGGAAAAAATGACATGGGTCAATGATACTAATTTCCCCATAGGCGGTCATAGTTAATATCATTGATAATGAGATAGAATGTGACAACAATGAAGAATGCAATTGTCAAACCACTGTCATACTGCCGCAAGATATTTTCTCTTTGAAAAAAATACTGAATCAATTATTGAAACTTTAACTGAATCTAATCTCTGAAGGTGCTTGAAGTACCAATGGATCAAAATGAAGATAAAAAAGGGTGGGTAAAGGAGGGTAAAAAAAATTCATCCAATAGGGAAGGTATGGGAGGAATGGTATATGGTATGGTAAAGGAAGGTGACAGTATGGGATGATTTAAATGATCCTCATAGATAATACCTCAGGTATCTCAAGTGAAATAACACTTGATATGTATTATGTTCATCGATTCATCAACCCTATATTATGTTATGATAAGTGGCTATAATGGTAATACGGTTGCCCCCAAGTGATAAGGTAAATGGCAAGGTATGAAACAACAACAAGGGCAAGGCAAAGTAAATATTTTGTTGCTCCTATTGATGTGTAGATGCACATCCCAATCAGCATATGATACAACCATAATAGTCAATTATGTAAATTGCTAACCTACACTCCTTATGAATACCTACTCTATCAAGAACATATTGATTTAGACTCTAATAATGTTATTGTGATCTTCGTTGGTCATTGATTATGTTTCCTCTAAACTTTGAGACAAGATGTCTACATAGCTTTTGTAAAGGAAAGTGAGGCCATGGATGGTAAATATAGATAAATAGTGGATAAAAGGTCTAATTTTAAAATGAAGAGATGGATCATAATGAAATGTATAATGGTTGGGTAACAAATAAAGATCAAGATTTTCAGGCACACACAATGTTGTTTATTTTGGATTCAACATAATTTTGGTTTTGGTGAGGCTAAAGACTTTTGAATATGCTCTCGATAGAACCACCAAATTTTTTAGTTGTTTGGTCCAAAGAGTTGTAACCATATAATTATGTTATAGATTGGAAATTATGTTGATGTTATCTTTAATAATGTCTTCATCAAGCATTGAATAACTGTTGTGCCCATTTATTATCACCTCAAAGATGTTTTCACTAATAAAGTTTTATTGATTGTCCCATAGTGTCTCCAAAAATGTTTCACTAAAGAATGTTGACTTTTGACTTTGATTGTCTTCTAGCGCCTCAAACAAGGTTTCACTAGAAGATGTTGAGTTTGGACTTTGATTTCCCCCTAGCATCTCGGAAAAGGTTTCACTAGGAGATTGTTATTCTCCATGAATGACATCTTGGTCCCCCTGATATTATACAAATGATGTCTCCATGGATGTATTTCAATAATATATGATTCTATTAGTCCCAATCAACACTTGTGGGAGGTGTAATGTCAATATAATGGATAAGTTGGTTGGTGTTAATAGAAAATGGAATGGTAATGGAATGGGAAGATGCAACATAAGATACTAGGAGAACTTGTGTCGAAGTTGAGGTAATAATCCTCAAAAACCATGGAAGGATCACAAATAGATTCAAATTAATTTGCAAGGCATGTGTAACCAATTTTGTAACAACCATGAATCTATTCTCATTCCAAAGTTGAGTTTGACTCAAGGGACTCTGAATCTGATGTTAATTTTGATTTTGATACTAAATCTAATATTGGTTCAAGAATAGAACCTATCTTTAATGTCGATTCTTCATCTGGTGTGACAATAAATATGTTATGTTAAATGCTTGGTATTGGATGAGTGTTGGCCTGGGGTTGAACAATGGGATCTTTAGAAATATTCTCAGCTAAGAAAGACTCCACAAAGTTTGGCTTGTCAAAGTGAGGCTTCTCAAAAAAATAAAAATGGTCAACAAGCAACTCCATAGAGACTAGCTTGTCAAAGTGAGGCTCCTTAAAAATAGAGCAATAGTTGAAATAATGATTTGTCCAAAGGTGCTTATAATCATTAGAGGGTGACTCAACAAAGACAAGTTTGTCAAAGTGAGACTCAACTAAAAGGAAAGGGTCAAAGGGTGATTCAACATAGGTTAACTCATCACAAATAGGTGTTTCAATAAAAATATCAAGGATTAGTTGGTTATCTTGGCCTTGGCTTATACTTGGTTTCAAAACCTTAGATTTAGACACATTTTGGTCTTTGAATGATGGCTCTTGGAGAGGTACTTATTGGCTCTATTGTGATTTAAAGATCAGCTTGGTTTTTATAAAGTGGGGGAAGTTTGGCAATGGATAAAGAATGACCTGTAGTTAAATAATAATCTCTTTGTAAATAGGCTCATCTAAGATGGGATCAACAAAGGCTGGTCATGGGTCTAGAATGGTAACTTTGATCTATCTAGTCATAATTGCATAATTTGGTTGGGATAAATAGCTACCAAATTTGGAAGGGCCTAGAATGGTAATCTTTGGGTGCTACAGAACTTGGTTACTATCACAATCTAAACGACAAGGGCTTAGAATGGTAATGAATGGGCATTACAAATATTGGTTGCTAATGGAGGATAAGTGATGAGGTATTAGAATGATAATCCTTGGGTGCTATAGAGATTGGTTGCTAACAAAGGCCAAAGAAAGAGGGCTTGGAATGGTAACCCTTGGGCATTGTAGATATTGGTTGCTGACACACACCAAAGGATTAGGGCTTGGAATAGTAATCCTTGGGCATTATGAAGCTTGTTTGCCGATGTAGACCAAAGTATGAGGGCATAGAATGGTAATGAATGGGTGATATAAGGCTTGGTTACTAATTCAGGATAAAGGATGAGGGCCTAGAATGGTAAAGAATAGGCACTGTGGAGCTTTGTTGCTAACATAGGCCAAAGGAGGGTTATCAACAAAAATGGGGGATAGGGTACCATTATCATTGAAAGGGTGAACTTGGTACTTTAATTGGCCCAATGAAAATAAATATTAGCATATTATAATTGACATGGTTGGGTTTGGCAATTAGCCCAAAGAGGGTGGTCTTGGTCTATAAAAATGGTCTTGAACATGGTCCATGAAACTTGGCATTGGTCTAGGCAAAGTGAAATTAATCTTGAAAATAAACATGAGATAACACTTGAAAATAAACTCGATCGAGGCATGTTCAGATCTATGACTAGGTCTCATGAAAAACAAAGGTCTAAAATTTACACAACACTTGAAACATAGTCTAAAAAGATTGGTTAAAGCTTGCAAATGCCTTGAAACTTGGTGTTATACTCAAATTTTGCTTTTTATTCCTCAAAAAGAAAGAGTAAAATTGAAAAGAAGGGTAAGGTTGGTAAAACCTAAATTTAGTTTACACTCTATGATCCAAACATTTGTGAGAGCTCTTATTTAGCTTGGGAGGATGACGTGCATAATAAAGAGACTAAAGAAAGGTTGTATTAGTTAGGTAGGAAGGTGGATTGCCTAGTAAGCTAGATCTAAGAAGTACATGACTTCCTTAGAGGCTATCAATCCACCTTTAAAAACAAGTTATTATTGATAAATAAGGTTGCATAATAGATAAATGAAAGTACTTAATTTAGGTGAAATAAATACTATTCAGAAGAAATGCTTAGATTAACAAGATAACATTAAGGTGAATGCCAAACTATTAAATATGGTTCAAGTATGGTCAATTTTCTATTTCTAGTATGTATTATGATAGAAGTTAAGAAATAAGGGTTTTGGTTAAGGGTAAGAATTGGTTTCTATTTTCTAATATTGAATGTCTAGTTTTACACAATGACCATTGATGGTCGAGGTGATCATCGATGTTACTGTCGGTTCTAGTTTGGGTCAAGAAGATTGCTTGGTTGAGGTTGCAGAATGGTTCTGTCAGGTGGGTTTGGGTCAGATATTGGTTATGAGATATAGGGTAAGGTTTAGAGGTGGTTGGTTCAAGGATTAGTCATTCAGATGACTAAAAAGAGGTTATGGGTGGATAGGTGCAATTTCTAAACTAAATAATTGAAACTTAAAACAAAGAACAATATACTTAGCTCATGGTTTGACAGTTGACAATTGATGGCTTGGAAAAGTTTTAGAGATTGTTGAAGATGATTTTTGATGAAGAAATACTTGCATAAGAAGTTGATTATTGATCTTGATCTCTATCCTTTCTCTTGCTCTTGCCTCATGATGATCTGCTTACCTCCTCTCTCTCTCAAGTTCTCTTTTTATAGGAAGGAGAGAGAGGTGCAACAAAATGTTAATAATGGGTCCAACTTATTATCTAAACATAAATCATGCATGCATTAGTTCACATATGAATTAGATGAGCTAATTATAAAAATGCAAGTCAAAGTTGAAGGGTCAATTAAGTTGTTCAGATGATAAAACTTGACCATTGATGGTTAAGGTGATCATCAACAGTTAGGGTGATCATCAACAGTCAGGGTGATCATCAATAATCAATAGGGCCAAGGTAGAAAGGTTAAGGTTGGGTTAGTCAGGTGGGCTTAGCTAGTAGGACAAATTGACTTGGGTCAAGTGGGTTAGGATCAGCTAGGGTTCAAAAGGTCAAGGTTGGGCTGAAGGGGATCCAGGTGAGGTTCAACATTTAGAATTGTGGTGTGTGGATTTATAGTGTCTACATTTTACCCCTTTTTATTATGTAGCTTTGAATCAATAATCTACAAAACAAAAATGGATTGTTGATCGAAGGTTTGGTTGCCCTGAGTATGGGAAGAGGTGTTCCCCTTCAAATTGGGAAGTGATGAGGTAAAGTAGAATCAGGTGTGGATTTGATAAGGTGGATGAAGTTGTCAATGATATTTTGGGCACTAAAGTGCAAATAGGTGCATAAAGTATAACAAAAGGTGTGATAGCCAAGATCATGCAAAGACTAGGTTGTCATAGTTGGTAACAATAAAGGTCAGTGCTAGGAAGATAATGGATAAGTAGACCACATGACTACATTTAGGCATGGTGGTTGGGTATAGTATCAAGTCTTTGAAGTGATGTTTATGTTTTAGTGGGTATCCAAGGTAGGAAGTGCTCCTGATGAAAACATAAACTGGTCAAATGTGTCATGGGTATTCGAGGTAGGAAGTGCTCTAAAAAAGACACAAGTGGGTCAGGTGTGCATAAGGTAGTTTAAGTTCAAAAATTTGGTCAACATGGAAATTATTGTCATTACAATCAAAGGACTAGGTAAAAAGTGTCATAAAATGCATGCTGGATGGGCTAAAATAGACCAACGGTGAGGTGATGAGGTAATTAGGGTGCCTGGAGAAGGTAGTCTCCATGGGTGGGTGATAGGTTGGTGGAGAAAAGTGATCTCCAATGGTTAGTTCAAAAAGGTAAGGCTGGGTTGTGGAGAAAGGTGATCTCCAATGCTTAGTTTGTGCATAAAGGTAATCTCCAATGGTTGGTGGTGTTCAAATTGGTTGCCCAATTTGAGGTACCACTTGATTTTGTAAAAGGATGCCCTATTTCTTGGTGAAACGGTGTAAAGTGGGTAGTTGGGGGTGTTAATGACCCAAAAAAGGAATACCTACATCTTGACAAGGTTGTAATGAAAGAAGAAAGAGTAGGCTAAACACTCCAATTGGCAAGGACCATAATGGCAAGATGGGTGGGATTATGAACATAAACCCTTCATGCTTTGCTTATTTGTTAGTTTGATGGTTAAAAAGGTAGCTTGATCACGAAGTGTCAAGTAAGCTCAAAATCCCTTGATTTAGTAGAGGATGAAAGGTGGAGATGAATGGTAAGTGGACAAATGGTAATGTAACCTTCATGTGGGGACAACCTTCCCCCTTTAAATGTGACCTAAGAACTATTATAGATAATTCCATGCTCTAAGTTTGGTGTAGACTGATTGATGCAAAAAGTCTATGAATATTGTGTGAAAGCGAATTAAAGCTTTCTTAGGATTGCTTTGTTTTTAACTTTTGACTTGAGGTTATTTGATTGCTTTAAATTGATGGTTTTAGGAAGCTGATCAATGTAGGAAGTTTCTAGTTGATTTCTTGCTTGACAATTGTTTGGTTTATCCATCCTTTAAGGGAGTGGTCTAAGCTTTGGATTTGTTCACATTGATAGTTGTCCTTCGAGGGAGCAATCTACCTTTTTAAGAAATTTCTTTGATAACTTTGGGCAGTTGTCCTTCAAGGGAGCAGTCTGTAATGCTATAGATTCTTGATGAAAGTGATATTTGGTATCCCAAATTGAATTTATGTTGGTTTAAACATGGACAAGTCTATATATGCTTGAAGGCTTTCCTTTATGAAGGCAAAACCATAGCAAAAGAAAGTTGATAATGGGTAAAAGAGGTTTAAGTGATAATGACCATGGGAATATATCCTATAAAGGTGTGGAAAGTACCATGAGAATCATGCCATTGATAGAGCTAGGGTACCCATGTTCAAGATTATGTTAAAATGTTGTGACGAATAATCACATGATCCTATTTGTAGTTGGTCATCCTTAAAAATAAGGAAATGAAGGTGGTATGACAATAAGGTATGAGCTTAAGTTAGACACAATATGACTTAGGAAATTGTTTTAACAAAAGAACATACAAGAGCACAAAGCATTGAGGGGTTTAGGATTAGATATGTTCCAAATCCATACTTACGTAGGAGTGGTTTGGTCCAATTAGGGTTGAAGATATCCCCTAGTTAATTTTTGACACTTGAAAAGACATGGAAAAGATGTTGGAGTGACGATGGTTAAGTAGGTAGAATGGAACAAAATGATTCCATTTGTCTCCATAAATTTGGCTAGGTGATGGTTGTTAGACTTTACTTGGATTGCAATGGTGGTTGGTTTTTGGTTTGGTTAGGTAGGTTTAGGTGTTGGTTTGGGTTAGTTTGCTAGGTGTAGGTTGAGGCATAAGTGCCAACGATTGGTTTGGTCATTGTTTAAAGTTGGTAGAAAAAAGGTTGGTTAATGTTTAGGTTATTTCTTAGTCGAAGCTTTTGGAGGAAGAATTCCCCCAGATGCTCTTTTCATGAATGTTGAGGTGGGAAAAGATTCCCAGGTAAAGACATGGGTTAGTAAAGAGGGTTTAGGAAGGATGAATATGACTTCATTTGCCTCCCAATGGTTTTTAGTTGTTAGTTTTGAGTTTTGAGTTTAAGTTGTAGGTGGTGGTTCAAGCGGGATCGCCGTTATGGTGCTATGGTAAGTAAAACATTGTTGGGTCAAATTTGGATAGGTTTGAGGTCTAGAAATGATGTTGGCAACATCATCCTAAAATAGAGGTTGGGTGGACTAAAGTGTTGAATTGTCCCAATGATGGAGCTTAGGTGAGGTGTGGGTAGCTTGGATAAAAAGGTATCTAAGATATAAGAAATCTTGAATGAAGGGTTGATGTTGGTTTGTGTTGATAGATAAGTTACTTATGGTTGGATTAAAAGTTGGGTTGATTATGGTTGATTAATTTGGTTTAGAGGTTGGTTTGATTGGTTGAGGGAGGTAAGATGGGTGGTTGATTAGGCTTGTTGTTTGGTTTTACTTATTTGTTTGGTAAGGTAAGGTGACAAAGATCTGACCCTGTTCAAAAGATAATTGAACCAAGACAATGTCATCAGGTAGATGAAAACTAGTAGATTACAGAGGAATTGAATGGGTTTGATTTTAGTTGAGGTTGGGTTGCATTTAGTTATAGATGATGTTTTTTGAGCTTGGGTTGGCTCCATTAAAATGGGAAGTGGAAGAGGTGGGTTGGTTTCCTTAATGATGGTTTCAAAGGAAAGTTGAGAAGGTTCTTCTTGGTCAACAAGTGGTTGGGTTAAAGTTGAATTCCTTAGTGATGATCTGAAAAGGAAGTTGAAAAGGGTGCACTTGGTTAACAAGTGGATTGGTTGGGGTTTTGATTATGGTTTCCCTAGTTATAGATGCTCTAAGGACCAAATATAATGAAGGGACCTCATTGTGTGAAGGGCTTTGATTATGGTTTTGCACAATAATGGGTGTAGAAAGAGGTTAAATGATTGATTGCTTGAAGACATTCGAGGCTAGGTTGGGGGGAACACAGAGAATATCTATCAAAACCTCTTTTATTGATAAGGTTTTGGATGATCATCTTAAAAGACCTATATTTATCTACCACATGTCCATTTATGCAATGATACGTACAAAACTCATTCTCTATAAACCAAATAGGTTTTGGAAGAGAAGCATTGATGGGTTTGATTTGAGGGAGTCTAATGATAAAATACCTTAAAATTTTGTCAAGGATTGAGGCATATGATCCCCCCAGTGGGGTATACTTCCTAAGAAGAGGGTGCACCAATGGTGTTTAAGGTTGTGAACTAATTGGTTGGTTTGGTGAAGTTGGTTGGTCGAACAAGTTAGATTGACTCGATAAGTTTGAGTGATTTGATGGGTTAGGTATGCTTGATAAGGTTGGTAGGTTGGAAAATTTTGGTCGATAATTATTGGTATGATTTGGTGAGGTTGGATGGTTTAATAAGATTGGTGGGTTAAAAAAATTTGGTTGATTTAATAAGGTAGATAAGGTAGGTTTATTTGAGAGGCTGGGTAAGGTTGACGTATTTGATAGATTTGACATGGTTGATATGGTGGGTAGGTTTGATATGGTTGGTTGGTTTAAAAAGTTTGGTTGGTTTAATATGGTAGGTTGATAGTTATTGGTTGGATTTGATAGGGTTGATAATGCTGAGAAGGTTGAGAAGGTGGGTAAGGTAGGATGGATTGATAGGTTTGATAACATCGGTAAGGGTGATAAGATTGATTGGTTATAAAATTTTGTTTGATAGTTGTTGGTTAGATGATTTTTGGTTTGATTTGATGATTGATAGTGCTTGGTTTGATAGTGGTTGGGTTGATAGTTGTTGGTGGTATAACTAGGGGGATAGACCAAGTCTTGGTTTTGAGATAAAGAAAGTTTTCACAAAGGAGCTATAGGTGATTGATATGATGGTTGAGGTAGGTAATCAAAAGTTTGATGTAGTTAAGGTAATTGATATAATGGTTGGGATAGGTAACCCAAAGATTAGTGAGGTTGAGATAGTTGAGGTGGGTTATGACAAGGATCTAATAAGGGTTGAAAGGTTATTATTTAATTGAGGTGATGATTAAGTGTTTGTTGAAGGGTTGTAAATTGGTTGTAGTTGAGGTTGGATTAATTGTAGGCAAGGTTGGGTTGATTATAAGGTTAGGTTGGTTATAGGTGAGATCAGTTTGATTGTAGGTGAAGTTAGGTTGATCGTAGGTGGGGTTAGGTTGATTGTAGGTGGGGTTAGGTTGGCTATAGGTAAGGTTGGGTTGGTTGTAGGTAATATTGTGGGTATAAGTGGATCTCAATGAAAGGTAACATTCTAAGGCAAGAGGTTTGTCTTCTAGGATTCTAACAAAGTTAGTATCTCTTGGAGAAACTATAGGAGGGATCTCCATTGAACAAGGTAGTGGAGATGATGTGGATGAAGGCAAAATGGTAGAAGGTTTCTAAGGGAAGTTAGATTCCTCACAAATCAAACAAAGAGAAGATAAGAACAAGTCAAAGAAGATAAAATATACACTAAAACACATTAAATCCTAAGGTTCTTTTTAGTATCTCTTGTGGCTTATGCCTTAAGTTTGAATTGTGTGACTCAACTTGGATTATAGAGCGGGTACTAGCAAAGAAGTCTATGGTTGATTTCAGGTTGTTTAGGATCTCAAAAATAATATGTATTAAGAATCAATATGTGGCTTGGTATTGGGCCCTACCCCCTCACTTCACACACTGCAACGATAAGAATGTCAGGTGCTTAGCCAATATATATCAATTTTTAGAGTTTATACTCAACCAAAGGGCTGACTTGGTTCTCCCCTTGGTAATGACCTCCAAGTAGGATTGTCGGGAAAGGGTAAGGTGACCACTAGGTGATGAAATCCTAGTCAGACCTTGTCTCAAGTTTGTTTGATGTTTAATTGATGAATATGGTTTGGTTTAGTGTGTACAATAAAAATTGATGCTACGATAGGATTACTTTGCTTTAAGTTAAACTATGTGAGCTAAATTTGCAAGAAATTGATGTATGCACTTAATTTTAAGCCCAAAATAAACCTTGATGTTATTTATGAGCATAGAATAAAGAGAGAAGCATATATATGCAAACAAAAGAAACCCAAGTAAAAACACAAGGGTCCCATCAAACGTGTCAGAATTTTTTTACTCAAATTTTTATTTTTATTTCTCAAGAAAAAAGAGTAAAACTGAAAAGAAGGGTAAGGTTGGTAGAACCTAGATTCGGTTTGCACTCTATGATTGAGGCAATTGTGAGAGATCCTCTTTGGCTTGGGAGGATGACCTACATAATAAAGAGACTAAGGAAAGGTTATGTTAGTTAGGTAAGAAGGTGGATTGCCTAGCAAGCTAGATCCAAGAAGTACATGACTTCTTTGGAGGCTATCAATCCACCTTTAAAAATAAGTTAATATTGATAAAG
Organism: Torreya grandis; assembly: GCA_037957365.1. Lineage (NCBI taxonomy): Eukaryota > Viridiplantae > Streptophyta > Pinopsida > Cupressales > Taxaceae > Torreya > Torreya grandis. The sequence goes on along the minus strand of JARHVA010000012.1, from coordinate 7,330,085 downwards.
AAGATTGTATAACAGATAAATGAAAGTACTTAATAGGTGAAATAAATATTATTTAGAAGAAATGCTTAGATTAAAAAGATAACATTAAGGTGAATGCCAAACTATCAAAATATGGTTCAAGTATGGTCAGGTTGTTATTTCTAGTATATATTATGATAAATGTCAAGAAAATAAGGTTTTGGTTGAGGGACAGAAGTGGTTTTTGCTTGTTGATTTTGGGTGTCTGGTTTCACACAGTGACCGTCAACAGTCAAGGTGATCATCGATGGTTACTATCACTTCTGGTTCAGGTCAAGAAGGTTGCTTGGTTGAGGTTGAAAAATGGTTCTGCAAGGTGGGTTTTATTTAGATATGGTTGCAAGATAAAGGGTAAGGTTTAGAGGTGGTTGGTTCAAGGGTTAGTCATTCATATGACTAAAAAGAGGTTATGGGTGGATGGGTGCAATTTCTAAACTAAATAATTGAAACTTGAAATAAATAACAATATACTTAGCTTATGGTTTGACAATTGACAGTTGGTGGCTTAGAGAAGTTTCAGAGTTTGTTGAAGATGATTTTTGATGAGGAGATACATGCACAAGAAGTTGATTGATCTTGATCTATATCCTCTCTCTTGCTCTTTTCTCTTGATGATTTGCTTACCTCCTCTCTCTCTCTCAAGTTCTCCTTTTTTATAGGCATGAAGGATAGGTGAAACAATATGTTAACAAGGGGTCCAACTTGTTATCTAAACATAACTCATGCATGCATTGGTTTACACATGAATTAGATGAGCTAATTATAAAAAATCAAGTTAGAGTTGAAGGGTCATCTAAGTTATTCAGACAGTGAAAATTGATCATCGATATTTAGAGTGATCATCGATGGTCAGGGTGAGGGAGATCATTGATGGTCAGGGTGATCATCGATGGTCAAGGTGATCATCAATGGTTAGGGTGATCGTCGATGGTTAGGGTGATCGTCGATGGTCAGTGTGATCATTGACGATCGATAGTGCCAAGGTATGAAGGTTAAGGTTGGGTTAGCTAGGTGGGTTTAGCCAATAGGTCAAATTGACTTTGGTCAGGTGGGTCAGGATAGGCTAGGGTTCAAAAGGTTAAGGTTAGGCCAAAGGGGGTCTAAGGGAGGTTTAACATTCAGAATTATCATGTGCAAATTTTTGGTGTCTACACTTCGTCTAGAAATAAAAACTTGATTTATTGCTACAAACGGTTTAGACTTGGCCTAGAATGGAGTTCTTCTCCAAAATTATCAATAAAAACTTGGTCTCAAATATTCTAAGTTCTCTCACACAAATGATCAAAGGCATGGAAAATTTTAATCTTGGTCTTGGGAAAGTTGTTTCGAACAAATATAATCTAGGTCTAAAATGAAAAAGAATGCTAGGTCTTTGGTCAAAAGGCACAAATTAGACTCAAAAGGCATGAACTATATCTAAAAACTTTAAGGCAATGTTAGGTCTTTGGTAAGAAGACACAAAGTTATACTTTGAAATAAATTAGGTTGAGGTAAAAACTTGCAATTAATCTAACTCTAAGGTAAATAGTTTAAAACACTTTGAATCAATCTTAGCACAAGGATTTTAAAACAAACTTGACCTTGGTATAAAATCATTCATTCTAGGCACATGCCTAAAACTAATTGGGAAAGTCAATCGCAAGGAAGAAAAATAAGAGCGATGAGTAAAGCATTCAAAACCAAGTGATAACCAAGGCTCCAATGTAAACTAACTGTGCTTAAAGTTATACTTAGAAAGAGAGTTTTGAACTTAGTTCAAGGCAACAAATTGACTCAAAGCACACAGAAATAAACCACTTCCTAAGTCTAGGAAAAAGGGTCTTTAAAATGATCAAGTAATTAGTACAAGTTGCACAATTCAAAAGGTAAGATGAAAACACCCAAGCTAAAATTAAGTGAGACATAGGTGTAGAGCGATCAATTTTGAATTTGAACTTTGCAAGACAAATTCTGAATTTGGTTTAAAAGACTTGGATTTTTCAAATGGAGAACATCCTAGACCCAAATGGATGGCATAATGACACCAAAATTAGACCAAAGGTACACATGATTTGGAACTTGGTTTTAAATAATGGCAAGGGTTTTCAATATAACATGAGCAGTGCAATGATGCTACTTCAACCAAATGGTATGACAATAGTTTTTAATTCAAAACTCCAAGGTAACACTTGGGATGCAATGGGTAGCATAATGATGCCCCATTTAAACAAGTAACACACACACACAAATGTTTTGTAATGAAAATTTTAAGGCAAAAGTGTGACACCAAATGTACAAAATAACACCTCTTAGGCTAGAGTAGTGTAAAAACATGTCATGGTTATGACTCGTTTTGAACAAATAAATAATTTCTAGTTTTAAAACATGCATGTAATCAAATAAAATAGTAGTAGCACAAATGGATCATCCTATCCCTATAACTAACATGGGTGTGTATAGCTTTAACAAAATTTTGCATTGATATACCAATGCTTGTGAGGAATTAAGTGTTAATCCAAATATTAAAGTACAAGTCTAGGTAGATTTTTTATGTCCCCTCTATCTCTCAAGCATTAATACATGGCACAAAATTAGAGTGAGGAGTACTCAGAATTTGGCATGAAATTTTGTGACAAGTGGGGTTTTGACTAAATATCTATAAGTTTTGCACGTACTAGATGGTTCAAAGAGTGGATAACATAAGGACACAATCACATTAATTGAATCCAAATTGTCTAGCTTGTTATACAATGGTGTAGTCCTTTGCATAATGAATTCATGTATGTACTTCTTATTGAATTTTGATGTCTAGCTACCACATGGTCTGGGTACCCATTGAAATGGTCTGGATAACTACTCACCACTATCCCATCTAACAGTTTGCCCAATTTGTATACCCCATCATGGAATGGGTTTGGTATGATATTAGGAGATGAAGACCCAGGTCAATGCACCCCTAAAGAACTCATGAGGAGGTGATGAAATTCCATCACAAGCCAAATGCATAAAAATAAATAAATAAAAATAGAAAGACTTTAGAGGTCTCTTTTGAATCACCCAAGTCACTTGGATCTTGGGGATAGTATACATGACATTCTTTCTAACACAACTTTTTACAAATTAAGGCAATAAAAAAAATCACTTTTGGTCACCCAAGTTCCCTAAAAGGGATGGGGGGAGAGCATACATGATAAAATTTGTGTTTGATAAAATCAAAGAATCTAATCTAAGCAATTGAATCTAGATAAAAAATAAACAATAATCAAAATCCCTTAGGATCTCTAACTAAAGATGTAGGTTCTTTTTACTAATACCAAATTCAAATGTGTTTGAAATTTTTGGCCCCTTGGTCATGTTTACAATTATAAAATCTTTTAAAATGCTAAATGACAAAATTTTAAGTGAATTTTTAGTAGCTTATCCAAATGTGAATGAGTTTTAACTTTGTTTGTGAAATTTGACTTTGAAAAAATGAAAAAAAAAAAAAAAAAAAAAAAAAAAAAAAAAAAAACACCCAAACTTCTTCTTTCTTGGCTTAATTCTCTACAAACAAGTTAGTGGATTAATTTGTGTTTAAGCCAAAGTGATATTCCTGTAAGTTAGCTCAATAAAAACATAATGTTTAACTCTCAAGTTATTTTAAAAACATAGAGAAATCATTGATGATTACTAGAAGGATAGTTGTCGATTACTATGATTGATGTCAATTCAATTATGATCATCATCGATTCCTATAATCATACCAAAGACAAATGTGTTTTAAAAGAAAAAAACTTGGTAAATAAATTTTTAAACTCAAAACTCCTTACTTTCTTGCAATAAGAAGGTTAGACAAGCAATAGAAAAGTTGTAAGGCATTAAGAAAAGCAAGAAAGAATTAATTTACTATGTTTTTGGTTTGTTGTGTTTAGATGCAAAGATCATTACTGATTCCTCTTATCGATGTCAATTTCAGTGATCGACCCTGATTTGTTATAATCATCACCGATCCTTGTGGCTTGATTGAGATCTCAAATTTAATCACGTTTTTGGTAATTAGATCAAAAATTTGGAATAAAAATGGTTAGGAAAACATCCTAAAAAGTAACTAGAAGAGCTTTATGGGGTGCATGTCCCACTAGGCATGCCATTATGTGATCAATATAAATCCAATAGGAGAGTTATTATGGTGTTAGTATGATTAAATACCAAATAAAAACACACTAACAAAGCTAACACCTTAAACCTAGACACTTAAGGAACGAGAGAATAATACAAGTAACTATCAATAGAAGACAAAACAAACATTATTTAGCTTCCTTGATAACAAGATTTGTATGTTGACCATAGAAGAATGTGCTCAGTCGTGTGCTCAAAGAGTCTTTATCAATGGTGTTCCTTACATCATCTCTCCTTGTCATTTTGGCAATGTTCGGCTTGGATTCTATCTCTTAACAAATGAGCATTATAACATTACACAAAGAGGCTCCTTGAAAGTATTTTTACATGATAAAATTACACCAAAAGAGCTTGTTAAATAATGGGTGAATCCTTATATTTTTAGCCTTTCAAACTAACTCTAACCCAAGTGCAGTTAGGTTAGATTTAATCATAGTTAATTTTAGATTAACCCTAATTGAGTTAAAGAGGGGACAAATAATTAATATTTGGGATAGAGATCCCATTTATTAAGCATGGCTATCTATTTCTGAATTTAAGGTGTTGGAGGAAATATTTTTAGTTCCTTGACTTTGAGGATGATAACATCATCATGACCTCATTTTTATTAAAAATGTTTTTTATAAAATTCATTTTCACTAACTGCACATCAAAATTTTACTTAATCATTTAATTTGATTTGCTTAGTTAATTCATTCTGCTTCATATTTTTGCACTTTAGGAATTGTTAAAGTCTCTCGCTTAATGGGTCCAAAGGCCAAACTATCAATTTGTTAGGTCATAAATTAGCTAGAGATGAATCTGTGAGAGGTTATTGTTACGTACAGGATAATGCCCTAAATAGGGATGCCTCAACATGATTTTGAGCACTAATGTCTGATGTGGGAATGAATTTGGGACATTCATTTATTCTTGGGCTTAAATTGCATTGTTTGATAGAAATCAATCTGAAGTCTGCTTGGAACACTGTTGTGTCCAAAATGGGGTGTCTACAGTATACCCTTAAAATATTTTATAAACTTTCATTTAATAATTTTAATTTTATTTGTAATTATATTTTTAATTTTTTTAAGTATAATAAAGTCTTATTTAATGTTCATCATTCACGTGAATTTGAAATTTGTTTCAATACTGTAAACAAACATTTTTATATTTTTGAAAATAATTTGTAATATATTACTTATAATATTTTTTATTATTTATGATAAAAAATTAGAATTTATTTAAATTTTAATTGCTAGGCATTCTAAAAAAATAATCGAATTTAAGTGTACTTTTTATTATTTATCAGAATTATTAATATATATTTTGTATATAATTGAAATTTATTAAATTTCTTATATTGATATATTTTAAATTTGTAGCCTTTTAAATAAATCATGACACTTCACCTGTTAATGGGACAATAATAAACTCAGGCAAAAGTTTAAGAAATGAAAAGGCTTCCTAGATTACTCCTCCTTCGGGGTGGTTTAAAATGAATTTTGATAGAGCCTCTTAGGGAAATCCAGGTGCTTCTAGATGAAGTTATATCATAAGGGATTGTAGTGGTTCATTGATAAAAGTTGTTTTTAGCAAACTAATGGATGGCATTAATAATGAAGTTGAAGCTCAGGATATTTCAACTAGGATTGAGTTGACTTTGTAGTGTAAAAATGACAATCTTCTTGTTGAAGGAGAATCTCAATTGCTCTCAAGAAAAAGTCAAAAATCTCTTGGAAACTAAAAAACATTTTAGCTAAAGTTTTGGAAAGCTTGGATAGTCTCTCATATTGGAATTATAAACAATGTTTTAGAGAAGCCAATTTGACCTCAAATTTGTTAGCCAATTACAGGATTGATCAAAGAGAGGAATTGTGTATGGACAACCAAAGGTCTTCTTAGGATTTTTGCCATCAATTTTGGCCTTTAAAATTTCATGATTATTCTCCTAATTATTATTTTCAAAGGTTTTAAATGGATTTAATTCTTTTTTGTTGGCTTATTGGTCAGGTCACTCTTTAATTATGGCCTGACTCATGCGATTGGAGGTCATGGTTGGCTTCATTTATGTCGACGAGTGTGAATTAGCATGTCTCAGATTTGATTACACATTGCTTTTGATTCTAGGGTGAAGTGTTAGCATTTGGTTCTAACTAGTGTTTTGTCACAATGAATCATGAGGTGGCTCTGGCTGTTAGGGTACTGGTGGTTTTTGGTAGCATGCATTATGAGGGAAATGGCATTCGAAGGTAGTATCTCTAGGGATTGGTAAAAAAACATATTTTAGGATCCTAGTGAGGAGATTTTTTAGGCTATTTAGGATGTCTTGGTGGAATAATATGTGTTGAAGAGCATCCATAGCAGAGTCAACTCAAAGGTGGCAGCCATGTTCAATAACAATGTTTTGGTTTTAATGGTGGATAAGGAAGTGGTTGGCAAATTGGTGGCATTATTTATGATTCCAAACCACCATCAAGGGCCTTTAGAGGATATTTTTAGGGTATAATTGGGCCCATTTCCCAAATTACCATTCTCAAGGTCTGACGGTATCAGTTTGGTGCCATCTCTACATTCAGAGTTCTCAAAACTAGGTTTTTGGTTTTGGTTGGGTTTATGGAAGATATGTTAGGACCTGGGCTCACAAAGCTCTAACACCACTTGTCAGAATTAAGAGCACAATTGATTACCTTTGTATAAGCAACTAAACACAAAATTTAACCAGAAGTAAAATGTAACTAGAATTCAGAAATAGCACAGAATATGAGAGGCAACACACAATTGTATTCAACTCATCCAGAAGGAATTACAATAAAGAAGTCACACTCTTCTTCCCACACCTCTAGGGCTCCCACACCTCTAGGGCGTACAATAATCTCCCTCGAGAGTTCTCTCTCTCAATTACGGTCACAACAAACAACTCAAACACAGAGTTGTTATTCACCTCCACCAGTCAGTAACACTACTGCCAGTCCACCAGTAAGTGACAATCAACTCAACCATTGTTTCCTACTTCTAGTCCACCAAGTACTCAACGTACTCCAAGTAAATATCATTTGATCTTGCTCCTTTTTGTGTTGCAGATCTCATTTGATCTTGCCACCACACAGATCTCCTTTGACCTTGCACACACACACACACACACCTACAAATCAAATGATCTTACTTACACATGTAGATCTCACCTGATCTTGCTATACCACATATCAACTTGGCCTTGCACACCTGCCAACCTAGATCTTACACACCTGGAAGAACCCTTGTCCTTGCCTCACCAAGTCCTTATGATTCTCCCTTCGATAGAACTTTGATTCTACAGAACTGATTCTACACACCAGCACCCCTATGGATCTTCTACCAAATCTTGCTCTCCCATAGATCTACCTGATCATACACACTTGGCACTGTGGCACTATGAGGAGCTAACCTTGCTCTCTTCCCTCTGAAGGAGCTAACCTTGATCTCTCTATCTAGCACACTTTAAAATACATCCCCATGGGTCTCTTAAATAGATCCCATACAAACAATAATTAGACTTCCTAATTAAAATAATTAAAAACGTAGCTCCAAGACTAAAATTAGTCTTTACATGTAAACAATCAGTTCGTTAAACAAACTGTTCATGAAATTAGCAGTTTTGGAACTGCATAAGTGACCAACATCGATCACTATCTGTCTGGAGATGACTGACATTTGCTGATCTATGATCGATGTCGGCAGCTTCCTGTCCACCCCTGACCGACGTCGGTTACTGCGAACACTAAAGATGATCGACGTCGATTGCCTGCAACTCAGCAACCTCCTCCAATTTACATCCTGGTGAAGCTTTTAGCTCCACAACCTAACAATCTCCCTCTTGGAGATAAATAGTTACACATACCTATACCTGTAAATCATCTAATTTGTTTCCTGGCTTGTATCCCTCTTCAAGCTCAATCTTGAAGACCAACCACCACACATCCTGTGGTGCTCCGCATGTCATCTAAGTAACTTGCCATATCTGAATCTACATACCCATGTAGAGAAGTCCCTGACCTTGCATAGCATGAATCCCTGCTACTGGTCCCTCTTAGATACCTGAGAATCCATTGAACTGCTCTCCAATGCTTCTTTCTCGGATTGGCCACGAACTCGCTGACAACACCCACTGCTTGGGCAAACTCAGGTCTAGTACACATGTACTTAACCTCATCATGTGAATTGGGACACTGTTCTATGAACTATCCATCCATAGGTGTGCTAACCAGTTTTGCATCCTGCATAACGAACCTCGCCACTACCTTATTTACACAATCATCCTGAGACAACATCAACCTGTGATCTTCCCTATCTCTAGGAATACTCATGCCAAAGAATCTCGCTCCTCCTAAATCCTTCCCGGCATACCACTGAACTAACTTTACCTTTAACTCAACAAAACCCTACATGTGTGAACCCACTACATATAGTAACAGGATAATGTCGTGACCACTATCCAACCTAGTAAAGTAAACACAATGATTGCATTGACACTGACTAAAGCCATGCTTTGTCATACACCTGTCAAACCTGTACCACTATCCTGGAGCTTCCTCAAGACCATATGACCTAGCCTGCTATCTCACGTTTCCATTATCTCTCTTCTTTAACCAAGGAATCCATTCATCTTTTAGTGCTTTTATCCCAGCTAGCAACTCTACCAAATCTCCCGTTTGGTTCTCATCCAAGGAATCAAATTTCTCATTCATCCCATGCTCCCACTCTTTCCTAGATCCTACCTGCTCTGCAGTGAGCAACAAGTATAAAGAAGGGGAACAACGAATTTGAGGCTTACTTACCCTTTCAGTCCTCCACATGGGCGTTTGAGACTCCTTGACAGCTTGTTGTCTTGCCTACTATCGCAGGTTTCTTTTACATCAAGCTATCAAATTGCGGGAAAAGGAGGCGTCTACTGACGTTATAAAAAATTGGTATCAGAGCCGGACTACTGTAAGTTGTGTATCATTTTTCCTATTTTTTGGATCGATATTTTGAGTTCTCTACTTTGAAAATTTCTTTGGGAAAGTTATTGCATCAAGTCATAGGCCGTTATTCAATTGTCATAGGCCACTTTTATCTCTGCATTCCTCTATTCCCTCACCAAAAATTTCTCGCACACCAGAACCCAAATCTCCCCACAATGGAATTTGGAAAAGCACCATCCACATCTACCGTAGAGATCATGAATGAATCTAAGTTTGAAGGCATGTATGAACTCCCTCCATTTGTCCCAGATCAAATATCGGACTGTCCCGATATTGATGTTACCGAAGAAAATCTTGAGAAAGAAACCAGTTTGTTTAAACCTTTGGCTATCAAAGCTTCTCATGTGTATAATAAATCTGAATTAGTTAAATCCAAGTTTTTGTATACATCTACTTATCTATCTTTTGTTAAGCCTAGAATCAAGTCTGTAGAATTAACCCTCTGCTACAAACCCAAGAAAACCTATCAAACAAATTTACTCTCTTTGTTACCTGAGCAAGAAATCAATTATATCAGGTCACATGAAGATGTTAAATTTGTTCATTTTGGTTTGATCAGAGTACATATAGTACCCTTGATTCCAAGCAATATTAAGTCTGTTATCTATCTAGCTTTGTGTGATCGCTACCAAGTTAGCTTTAAACATTCTTGTCAGTTATCTAGCCTTGGCCGCTTAAATGATGACATTATTTATTTTGAATTTTGTCCCAACCTCTCTGTCGCAGTCCGCGATAAAGGTTGTAAAGAAGTTAAACATGGATCTTTAGATTGTTGGGGTCTGTTCACCTCTCTATTTGGTCTAGACATGTTTAGTGAATTTAAATATGCATCTATTAACATCTTAGTTGTCTATAGTATGACCAACACTAATCACCCCAAAATCCTTGAGAATCTGCCATATGCCAGAAGGCTAAGTGGAATTGTCCAACTGCAAAAAGGCCATATCGAAGCAGTTGAAATTCCCCATGAATGGAAACTTGACTGGTTGAAGAACGTCTCTCCAAAGATGAAAGGTCAAGCCACAGTCCACCACAGTGACGGCAAAACTGTAAATATTTTGCCAAGATCCCTATCTGTAAATTCCCGTCTCTCTCCTTCAAGACCATCTACGTCTTCTTTGAGTAGATCTGTAAAAACCGGTCACATTTTGATCGAAGATGAAGAGGTAAATCAGGGTAATGATTTACCAGGAACTTTCATGAGTCTTCCTAGAGAAGACAGTATAGAATTCTACACAGAAGATACTACTACTCTGTACAGAGGAGGAAGATGGCCGCCACCAAAAGGTGTCCACAAGCAACCAGCAGGAACAATGCAGTACTTTGCAGCTGCATATGAGAACCCCTCTAATGAGTTCAAGCAAAGGAACTATACTGCGAGATTTAATTCTCATTTTATGGAAATTTTTGATGATCTGTGTAGAGATGTTTTGTCCATTAAGGATACTGTAAATAATATAGAGAAAAAAGTATCATCCATTGATACTAAAATAGATATTTTAGATGATAGTCTTAGTTGGTTGTCAAAAGAAGACCAAAAGGCAGAATCGTCCTCCAAGCCTCTCTGTTCAGTCTCCTTTGGTCCTACATTCAAAACTGTAAAAAGATCACCTAGTCATACCCTTATGCAAAGAACCCATATACATCTGTAGCCTTGGTACTTAAATATAGATGACCTACTTAACCCTTTGAATGAAATCACTGCCTGGTGTAATACCATGCGTGTTCTTTCTATTCAGGCCCATCTAGACCAAGCTGGTAGTTCTTGCTTTGCAACAAATTTTTTATGGGGTGTCACTAGTCTATGGTGGCAGTCAATGACTGAGCCACAACAATATGAGTGTGTACATAACTAACCTGATTCTTTAGCAGCATTATTTCTTCTATTAATAAATGAGTTTGCACCTCCGGTTGGCAATAGAGAACTGGAGTCAAAGAAATGGTTACTAAAAATGGAGCTTTGCGATTTAAAGTAGTTTGACGCCTTTGCCAAGCAATTCAGGCAACTTGCTTATGAAATCCGTTGTTATGCCTCTACTGAGATTAAGTTAAAAATTTTGCATGCTATGCCATACAATTTGATTGACAGAGTGCTTTCTTATATTGACCTCAAAGGACTTACGATCGAAGATCTAGCCCTTTCAGATGTCATGGATTTTGCGAAGCAACAAATTATGACTTTAGTCTCTGAGACTAAGTCCATGCAAAAACTCAGTAAGCACCAAGCATCTCAAATAGCTCCTGTATTCCCAGAAATAGCCCCATTCGGCTGTAGACCATTTGTACAACCTCATCGCCAACAGAAGCAGTGCCACAAGCATGTCTCCTTCAAGCGCCGCTCTTTCCCTAAGAAGCATTCTTATGCTCCTCCTCATCGTTTCCTCAAGAAATGACGCAATGCTCGCCCTCCTTCCAAACAGCCGATTTGCTATATTTGCCGCAAACCTGGCCACATTGCTCCCAATTGCTCCTGCGAAAATCCCGTTGTTAAAGCTATTTTTTCCTCCGCCGCAGCCACGTGGTGGGATATAGTAGATGCAGATGAAGACCTGTATCTTCAAGAAGATATATATGAGCCTACACTTGAAGATCTTCCTGAAGAAGACTTCGATGATGATGAAGATGCAGCAGCTCTTGAATCACTTGCAGATGAACTAGAGCAACCAATGACAAATATGCAACGTGGTGCAAGACACTACAGACCAAGACACAATGATTGGTCTATCCAGTCTAATGAAGCATATGGAGCCTAGTCATGCCATCACCATGAAGTACCTGAGCGACCAGAAAAACCAAGAGGAAGAGGATACTCCAGAGGAGAATCATCTAGAGGGAGACAACCCTCTATGTCGAGACAACCACCCACAATGCACAGACAAAATCATCCTCCTGTGCAATATCCAAGCTCTTTCAAGCCAAGCGACTCCTGGATAAAGAACAAGTTCACCAACAGAGAGCCGCCAAAAGAAATAAGAGAACCATTGTGGAATCAGCTCCTACCAACAGAAGAACTAGAACCATCAGAACCTAGGTGGGATGACGACAATGAAGAGGATGAAGTTGGAAGTATGTTTTATTTCAACCAAGATTACTGTCCTGGTGAATGCAGTAATCTCCAAGAAGAAGAAGAAACTGAACCAGAACAAGAAGAAGATGTCTACCCTGAACCAGCAATCGTTCAAGATCCAGGAAGGCAGAAACTGGTATGTACCAGTATTCCTTCTCTAGAACTACCACAGCCTGCTTATTTAAACCATTTGATTAATGGCAGATTTGCCCAATTCTTTACATTATAAATAAATGGCAGACTGGTAGACGCACAAGTAGACACTGGTGCTTCTCTCTCATTTGCTAAACCTTAGCTCATTAGTGACTGGAAGACACTTGATGAAGCATCAGCTTATAAGAGTATAGATATCCATGGAAATAACTTCACCTGTACAAAGTACAAACATCAGCAACCCCTGCGTATCCAAAATAAACTCTTCCATTGTGATTTCTTCGCCCTTGAGAAGATGCCCATTGACATCCTCCTTGGAGGATCATTTATTGATAGATATACACCCTATGGTGCTACTGCAAAAATCATTATGTTCACCATAGAGAATGAAAGGCTTAGGATACCTCACCTAATCTATGCTACAGAACAGTTCTCAAGCTCCATGACTCAGAGCCCTGAAATAATCTCAGCTGAGATATTAGAGATTGGAGATAGGATCAAGTCCTCTATCTACTCAAAAAATCCCCAGCAGTTTTGGTCCAAAGCTATGCCTGAAATGAAAATTAAGATAATTGAAGGCAAGCACATGAAGATTGGGAAAAAGATTCCCATACTAGCTTAGAATTACGATGATATGGAAGCACAGATCAAAGATCTAGAAGCAAATGGCTTCATTGAGATCAACCTCTCCTTTCTGTTATTACGCCTTTATGGTCAACAAGCATTCTGAGCAGAAACAAGATAAGAAGAGAATGGTCATTAACTATAGACCATTAAATGCTATAACAGAGCCATATCCATATCCGATACCAGATAAAAGCTACTTACTTGAGAAAGTTGCAGCCTACAAGTATTTCTCACAGTTTGATTGCAAGTCAGGCTTTTACCAAATCAGAGTCAAAGAAGAAGATAGAGCCAAGACAGCCTTCAGCTACCCCTTTGGCCACTTTCAATGGACTGTCATGCCTTTCGGCCTTATGAATGCGCCAGCATATTATCAGGTGCATATGGATAAAATTTTTGGTGGCACTTCTCATTTCCTTTGTGTATATATTGACGACATTTTAATTTGTAGTAATAGCTTAGATGAGCATGCTACTCATCTCTCCCAATTCTTTCAGCTGGCACAAGATGCAGGAATCATCTTATCAGAGACAAAGATTTAGTTATGCAAAATTGAATGTAACTTCCTCGGCATGGTGATCCGAGAATCTAAACTGCAAGTCCAGCCGCACATTAAAGAAAAAGTCATCAGTTTTCCTAAATGTTTGGATAAACCCAAGCTGCAAGCATTTTTGGGTTTGCTAAATTATTTGAACAATTTCTATCCTAACTCTGGTGAAGACATGTACATTCTGCAAACACTTCTCCAAAAAAAGAAAGCATTCCATTGGGAAGAACAACATACAGCAGCAGTTCGTAAGATCAAAGCAACTGTAGCCTCGCTACCAGAACTGCATATTCCAAAGTCCAAACATATGAAAGTTTATACTGATGCCTCTGACCTCGCATGGGGAGGAGTACTTGTTTGTATTGTAGATAATAAAGAGTTTATATGTGAATTTGCGAGTGGTGTGTTTAGCTCTGATGTATTAAAATGGATCTCCTCTGACAAAGAGATCTATGCTGTAAAGAAATGTCTAGAGAAGTTTATGCTTAAACTTCTGCATTTGCCACATTTTGTGATTATAACCGATTGTACTAGATTTCTGACCTTCAGAGAAAAAGATCATGGTCGAAAAGATGGTCACAGAAAATATGTCCAGTGGCAGGCATTCTTTCATCAGTTTAATTTTTCTGTGGAGCATATTATAGGTTCTAATAATGTAATTGCAGATTGGCTCAGTCGCAATCCTCCAGCAACATTGATGCATCAGCCTGCACCTGGTTTCAACCTTACCAGGATACTGAACCAAGGATTCGACTCCATGAATGTTCTTGTACAAGAACAAATCCTTCGATAAGGCCTGCATCCCCGATTTATGAGGATTTCCTATGCAGCAGCACAAGACCTGCAAATGTCTACAACAGTGACGATTCAAGCTAATCGCTAACAAAACTCGGGAGTCATCATCATCGAAAGGCTCAATAGTGAATTTCTATACCACCAATTCACTGAGCTACTAAAGTGACCACTATGGACGTGGTGCATTCGGATCAGATCTACATTCAATGAACATCTGTATCGTTGAATTGCTCGGCATGGCCCACACAGAATACATGAAGAAGAAAATCATGACCAAGACACTGTCGTGCACACAATCATTCACCGACAGCTTGAGTGGGAATCTTATTTCCACTGTACTCCACGACATACGCCATGTGAAGCGAGACCCCCAAATTATCGACACTGGCATCTACAAAGCACTTTCCAGATAAGATGCCTTTTCAATCCAATATCCGAAGATGACCTCATAGACGAAGCGAAAGACATGTTGGGCCCATAGCCTAGGATTCCATCCTCACCATCATCATCTTGTGGATCCAACGCTTCAAACAGCATCTCACTGTAGATAACTTTTGAGTTGTAAAGCATGATGGGATTGACACCGCCTTGCCAGCGAGTAGGCAAGACCGCCCAAAAATTGCTATAAATAAGCCTCTCTCCCATTGCAAAATCATCGAAAAATTTTCAGTGTGAAAATCTAGTAACTTGTTCCAAAAGTATGCTCTTCTCTTGCCCGTTTAGATGGATCCTGAGAATCAAAAACTGAAACAAGTCTTTGTAATAAGTGTAATATTTAAGTTTGAAGAAATAGTGTGAAGCCGTAGCCATTCGGCCCCTGCCTACTATCGCAGGTTTCTTTTACATCAAGCTATCAAATTGTGGAAAAAGGAGGCATCTACTGACGTTATTGCCCAAAATCCATTTTCTGGTCGACCCTTGTTTGTACCCGACTGATGTCGAATCCATCTGATCACTGACGCCAGTTCTTTGACTGACATTGGTGTCCACCTCACTGACGTCGGTCTCTCCCTGCCTGACACCACTGACTCTGGTCTGCACATGACTAACGTCGGTATCTTCCTATTCGACGTTGGTTCTCACCTGACCGACGCCGGTAACTGTGTTTCCCTGTGAGTGATGAATTTTACTCGTGAGCTTATCTTAGATCAAAACCCTGTCCAAACTGCCCTGCTCAGAATTATTCAGCCCCTTCAGCTGATCTTTGTCCATCATCTCCTCCAAGAAAACCAAGGCTTTTCAATTCTTAAGTTTGTCAAAGACATTTGACTTCCTCTTAAGAACATGCATTTCCTTCTCACTCATGTGACCAAGCCTACAAAGCCACATCTTTGTAACAAAAAGAGAATCAGTAATAAAAGTAGATAGATAAAGAGTACCTACTTTCTTACCACATGGTAATTCAAGTGCACCCACTGTGAGAGTTACTGTGCATCCCTCATCACCCAACTTCTCTGAAGAAATTAGCCTCCTCTTCAGAACTGGGACCTGCATGACATCCTTCAACACCCATGTGTTGGTCGTCTGCAATTCCAGCCACACTTCCCCTTTGCCAATACTTTGACAAGGCTCACCAACCCCTAAATAAATCTTTCCAAAGTCTCCATGGACCTTAACATGGAAAAATAATCTATTTGGGGCTGCATGGAAAGAGGCAACAAAATCTATAAACCAAGATTCTACTTTATCCAAGGAACATATAAGAGCAACTCGTGCAACAATACCTGCAACACCTGCTTCTTCATTTCCTTCATGCTGATCTTCAACCAACCAGCAATCTTTCTTTACCTGCTCTTTCTTTCCATAATTCTGTAATTGATCATTCTTGCTTTTGAATTAATCCATTATTAGCTTACTTTCTTCTGCCATTGTTATACTCCCACTCAATCAAAAACCCTTGAGAGTGACCTGTAATCAAATACAAACCTGCTCCAAACCAGGCTCTATGAACCTGCAACCCTAGCTCTGATACCAACTGTTAGGACCTGGGCTCACAAAGCTCTGACACCACTTGTTAGAATTAAGAGCACAATTTATTACCTTTGTATAAGCAACTAAACACGAAATTTAACTAGAAGTAAAATGTAACTAGAATTCAGAAATAGCACAAAATATGAGAGGCAACACACAATTGTATTCAACTCATCCAGAAGGAATTACAATAAAGAAGTCACACTCTTCTTCCAACACCTCTAGGGCGTACAATAATCTCCCTCAAGAGTTCTCTCTCTCAATTACGGTCACAACAAACAACTCAAACACGGAGTTGTTGTTCACCTCCACTAGTCAGTAACAATACTGCCAGTCCACCAGTCAATAACAATACTGCCAGTCCACCAGTAAGTGACAATCAACTCAACCGTTGTTGCCTACTTCTAGTCCACCAAGTACTCAACGTACTCCAAGTAGATCTCCTTTGATCTTGCTCCTTGTTGTGTTGCAGATCTCTTTTGATCTTGTCGCCACGCAGATCTCCTTTGACCTTGCACACACACACACACACCTGCAAATCAACTGATCTTACTTACATATGTAGATCTCACCTGATCTTGCTATACCACAGATCCACCTGGCCTTGCACACCTGTCGACCTAGATCTTACACACCCGAAAGAACCCTTGTCTTTGCCTCACCAAGTCCTTATGATTCTCCCTTGGATAGAACTCTGATTCTACAGAACCGATTCTACACACCTGGTGAAGCTTTTAGCTCCACAACCTAACAAGATATTCAATGAAAGGTCTGTGACACTAAGTCGTTAGGACTTGTTTTTTCATGCTAGCTTTGACTCAAACCAAGGGTCCCATTCTAGAAATGGAGTTTTGGAAGGAATCTAGGCATAATATAAAGTGAGTGGATGTTGTCAAACTCCTGGTAAGGATGGTGATTCGTGGCATAATTACAACACACCTTGGTTAACATGGGCTCCTAGGCATGTGGATATTGTAGTGATGTAGGGTTATTTTAAGAGCAATTGAGTTGTAGCTTCTTTAGGTGGCGTTAAACTTTGGCTTTGTGGGGCAAGGAAGAAATGATTGTGTGTTGTGAGTTATCCAAAGGCTAGAGATTCCAAGGATGTTGTGGTAGTGATTGATGAAAGGGAGGACACTAATTGACTTTTATGGGGATTGCTGCTCTGGATAGTGGTAATTGTTTTGGTTTACTCTTTGTCTCTTGATTGTCTATCCTACGACCTTTTGGGCATTTTTTTGTTTCTTTTTTTATTGTATTTTGTACGTAGATGTTGCATGGCATGCTAGCTAGTTGGCTATGCCTTGGTTTTGGTCTGAATATTTGATTAGAAACTACTAATATTAAATCTAACCATATTTTTTGGGGTACTTTCTATATGTTTTCTATGGTCAAGGGACATGTTCAACCCCAGTATCTATCTAAAAAAATTGTGACACAACCTACGTCGAAAGACAAATTTGAATATGTTAATGTAGGAGCATTGACAAAAAGTTTCCCCACCCAATAATAATAATAATAAATCATAATCTTGATATAAATTTGGGTGACATAAAGAACTTTAATTGAAAAATATGCCAAATCTATGCCAAAAAATCTCTATCAAACCTCTTGACATAAATTGTCAATTTACATCAATATTCCTGACATAATTTATATCAAAATTATTTTTTAGTCTCAATTTTAACATTAATAATGACATAAAATCATCAAAATTTAATAATGATGGTTATTGTATATAGACCTTGACAATCTAACTTTTAACCTTCTTTAATCTCAACAAATATGTAGCAATCCATTGTATTCCTTAAACCTAAAAAAAAATTAAGTACCCTAATAATATGTAGATAAAATTAAATATTGAATATTACAATCAAATAATTATAACTATAAAATGAAATATAAATATACAAATTAAAATATTTATATATACATGTACACATTTATATATACATATAAAACCCAAAAAAATACACAAATATTTATATCACCTTTCAATTTTATCCCAACCAAAACAATGTCTCTAATAGAATCAAAAACGCTAAAATTCATACAATATAAATTGCACCCTTGGGCCTACTCCCTCTGGTATTAAGTAGTATGTTGTGATAATGCTTCTTCACACCTATTTCCAAGTTATGTTTTATGCCTTTTTTTTTTTCAATTGACTAGATTATAACATATTTTTTTAAATGTAGAATCATCACTGAGATGTTTTTTTTAAATTCTTACAAAATGTTCATAAAATTGAATTCATCAAGATATATATAAATAGTAAATTCTATGTTTATTATCATATATTTATCTCATAGTTTTTATTTAAAAATATTTACCTACAATTAAATATATATAATAATTTATATTTCTTTTAAAAAAAATTATTTATCATTTCCACATACTTTTATATGTATACATATGATCAAGATTATTTATATACAATATACACACATAAAATTACATTTAAAACCTAATATTGTAATATAATTTAATTATAATCCTAATTATATTTGTCTTTATATATATATGTATATTTATATAAATAACATATAAACATACATATATGTATATATAGAGACACATACATATACATATTTTATATTTATATATCTACATGTATATTTACACGAACATATACAAAGTGCATACACACAAACACATTAATATAGAAGATTGTTTATCAAAAATTATATATATGTATACACATATGCACACGTGTGTACCATATATATACAAATGTATGCACATATATAAGTGTATATATACGAGACAAATATAAACACATATTAATTTATAATATTTTTACATGGATTATATGTATACATATATAAACAAATATTATTATATGTAAATATAATAAACAAACATGTATATAAATAAATAAAATTATATGTAAACACACACATATAGACATGCACATTATTTTTAAAATGAATATGTATACACATATATGCACATATACATATATCTATAAAAATATGTATACTTAAATACATATGAACACATATAAACAAATAAATATATATATACATATTATATATCAGACCTAAAATTGTGAATTCAATTCACTTCATTAATTAATCGAAGATTTTGAGTAATACATTTTATGTACTAATATTTGGATATCAAACGCTGAGTCTAGTGTCCAACTTTACTTGGAGAATCATTCATTATTAACTTCATGTTGTTAATAGATTTAGGTTTCTATAAGAGCTTAATTTATTCTACCCCTTCTGTAATAAAAAAGAAACCATCATGCATGTTTTCTAGATATGCAAGTCAGCGAAATTGATTTAGAATCAAATTTAGTATGATTTGTTAGCACTATTTACTAACAAATTATCTTAAAAAAATCTCTTTTTAGATTGGGAATATCAACTAATGTGATTTCTAGAACTTTTAGATAGATCACTATTATGCATATTTGGAAAAATAGATGTCATTCTTGCTTCTTTAATAGTAATACTCCTCAGATAATTGGTATTCATTGATTTTACTCTAATTTCTTGTTTCAACATTTTTTATATGAAACAAATTATGCAATCTATACTTATTGCTAGTGAGGACTTCGCAAAATAGATGAAAAACATCAAAATTCAATTAAAGCATATAGTAAACAATGATAAAGATCTTTATATAAAAAATAAAGCTCACAACGGATATATAGAAATCTTCTAATTAAAGATTCAATTTATGATGTTTAGCAGTTCAATTTCTTAGCTTTCATTAATTAATTATAGCAGTTCAATTTCTTTTGATTAATCTTACTTTGTAAAATTTTTTGTAGTATATATTTGTAATGTTTTCTCATTTTATAATAAAATATATGTATATGTATTAATAAAGTGAAGTGAATTACCTATAATCATTTAGATATATATTATAGATAAATATATGATAATAAATAATTCACTTCACTTTATTAATCAATCTAAGATTTAAGGTTCACAAAAACTTATAATTTTTAGTTTTATTTATTACGAAAAGGACAATTTTGTTTACAAAAAAAGTCGTTTGAGATTTATTAGAATATATTGGAATAAAGGTGAACAAAATTTTTGTTTACAAAAGGTCAAGATTTTTGGCTTTTTACTGTAGAATGCAACACGAATCATCTGGCCTGGGATCATTTGTCAGGCTATTGGGCATGACGTTGGGTGTGGTGGGGTCATCATGTTTTTGGCTCCAAAGCTAGTTTATAATATCATTTCATGGGGTTTGGACCCCACCCATCGGGTGGTGTTGACCCTTTTTGACTTTAATAACTACATCATTGGGCTAGTCAATTTATACGCCTCTAATGATGTTGTGGAGTAGGTTGCCTTGTGGAGGTGGTTGGTCGACTCTCTCTTGAATGCTCATTGGATCCTCTGTGGTGATTTCAACATGGTAGAATTGGCAGAGGATAAATAAGGATGTCTTCCAATGTGGTGGTGCACTAGTGAGCGTGAAGCGTGGTTTTATATGTGCAGCCAACTAGCTTCATCTAGAACAAGTTCATTTTGGATAATCTCATTATTGTTTGGGAAGGTATGGAATGGGCTCAGGTTTCTAATCAAAAGGATTTATTTATGAATATTGATTTTGAGAAAGCCTATGATCGCATCGAGTGGATATTCATTATGGCCATGTTGTAGGCACTTGGTTTTGGCCCCAAATTTGTTCAGACTGTTAATATGATTTTTTAGGATGTTGGGGCCTATATGACTATCAATGGCACCCAATATTCTTAGTTTGAACTTCATTGTTCTATTTGGGAAGGATGTCTTTTATCCCATTATATGTGCTTGTAGCAGAAGGATTTATCTACCTCCTAGCTAACTATGTTGTCAGGAGTCTGGTGAAAGGTATCTCCCTCCCTCAGTTTAATAGACAGCTTATAAAATGTCATTTCATGGATGACTCTTTTCTCACACTTCAAGAGGAAGAAGAATCCATTAGAAATGCCATGGAATGCCTCCACATTTTTTGTTTGGCTTCAAGTTCTTCTATTTAATGGGGGAAGACCTAGTGTTATAGACAGTCCCTAGGCCCCAAACCTCCTTGGCTAGAGGAATTTCAATGGTAGTGGATTCTACCAAGGCTACAATTTAAGTTTCTTAGCATTTGCCTTTTAGGCTTCTCCATCTAATTTATGGTCTTATGTGGTGTAAAGAATTTTAAAAAAAAATCTCATTTTAGATCACCAAGCCTCTTTCTCTCACTATTAAATTTTAAATTTGCTCTAAAGTTTTCGTAGCTACACTTGTATTATTCCTCCTTTTGGGCCCCTTTTAATGAGTCCTATAGTAAATTAGAAAAGATTATAAGACATTTTATATGGGCTAACTCTAAGGGACATAACAGCTTCCATAGAGTTGCCTGGAGCATTTGCTATCGTCCCAAGGAAGTGGGGGACTGGGTCTCCTAGATATTAAAATTTAAGGACTTGCTCTTGGTGCCAAATGGATTATCAAAGGTCTTTCTGTCAGTGAAGCCTAAAATATTCTGCTCTGCCATTGTATCTCTTAGGGACTCCCATGTGGTAGAAAGGCTTGGAAAGGCTTAGGACTTCATTCCTACTCATTATCCCAGTGCCTGTTAAAATTAAGGGCTCCTTTGTGATTCAAAGTTTATGGAAGGCTTAGGAGAAGCTTAAGCCTCACCTTAACTGGATAGGTGAGGGGTTCAGGAATGGTCTGTCTATTAACTCCTAGTCCCTTTGGTGGTCACCTTGCCTAATTTTTTATAATGTTCCCTTTGCATTAGTCTTCAGGGTTAAAGGGTTATGGCTCTTCAGAAAAGGTGCGAAGGTTATCGGTGATCTTTTTTGGAAAGAGAACAGGGTCTAGCTCACTTGGTAACAACTTCAGAATAAATTTCATTTAATAAACTCATATGCAAAGGCTATTATATAAATTTAAGGCTCCATACTTGACAAGTATTACATTAAATTGGAATTAATTCCCTTATTCCTTGGTGGAAGGATTGGCATTGGCCTACAACCACCCCCTTCCCTTGATACTATCCTTGATTGGGGTACCAATTACTTGATTCGCAACATATTCTAGATGATATGCTCAACATCAAATGGAATCTTCATTTTAGATATGGAATTTGGAGCTGTTGATTTAACACTATGTGGTATGCTTCTATTGAGCCCAAAATAGCTCATTTCTTATGGTGCCTTTTCTACTAGGGCCTACTTATGGGAGATCGGCTCAAGCATCTAGGTGTGCCTAACCCTATCTGCTTGGCTTGTCGATAACTAGAGACTATTAAACACCTTTTATGGTTTTTCCCACACATATAATCTGTTTGGTTTTAAATATATTTCCTTTTCTAGCCCTTTTGTCTTGAATTCTTCACATGTCAAAAGATGGCTCTCTTGGGGGACTCGGCTCTGTTACAAGCAAAATGTAATCATTTTTGGTAGATCTTTTAAGCTAACATTTTATTTTAAATTTGGAAAGCTATAAACTATGCTTGCTTTAATAATGAAGAGTTGGAATGTAATTTTTCTGTTACAAAATTATTGTTCTCTCTAATGTTACTCTTCAGATTCAAAGCCAGTATGGAACTTAACCACCTCCAGTGTTTGCTCAATCACTATGGAAATGCTTTGTGCACAGTCAGTCGTGAACCTCTTGAGCCCCCACAACATCCTTCGCCTCTCGAGGATGAAGGCATGGGCCACGTCGATAACGGTCCAAAACTAGATGCAGGAGTCACTCTCCATGATGGTCACCACCTCATTGGTCTTCTCCTCATCATAGTGGCCCAAGTGGTTTGTCTAGATCTGGAGGTGATGGTAGGGGCTGGGGATCTCCTCTCCATCCTAGGATGGTGACATCAGAGGTTGGGGTCTGCCTCCCTAAGGCAAATTCCCATGCCTAGCTTTGGTAATTTCCTATAAAAGAAATCAAAATAAGACTTTGGAGGCTCAGCAAAGCACTAGTTGGGAGCCCTTACCTGTTGACGAGGATCCGCTTGCCTTGGGAGGATGGGGTGATAAGCCTCAGGATCTACCATCTCTTCCACCTCCCCCAACATCCATGTTTGTTGTGGCTGCTTAATTGTTCTTGTTATTTTTATTTGTACATTGCTCTCTCTACTTTGTTGTCAACTACTAATACGATGTAATATTTTGTGGGTGTAGTCATTTTCTGACTTGTCTCGAGGTGTTTTTAAATCCTTGGTGTGATTTTGATCATGAAGTGTGAGTTTTTCACCCATTTTTTATATGATTCGCATTGTACCATATCTTATTTTATAAATATAGAGATGCTTTTCAATATATAAAAAGTTGGGCATAAGAATGGGTTAAAAAAATATTAAATGATTGAAAATACAAAAATAAGTAAGAGATATTTTTGGATGACATTAGAAAGAGGGGATGTACCGTGTAAAGGAGAGAATGAAGAGAACAAAAAGGAGAAGGAATATAACATGTAAGGATTTTTAGTTTTATTAAATTATAGTACTTTTAAATATAAAAAAACACTCACATCTTATTAATCAATAAAAAGAAGAAAAGTAATAAATTAAACTAAAAATATTGAAACCATCTTTAAAAATATGTATTCTATAAATTTTAATTAGTTTATAATTAATTTAGAATTAACTTTTAGTGAAATTATATCAATTACTTATACCAATATTAATAATGTATAAAATAAGTAATCAACATAATTTATTAAATTTTTAAAAAATAGAGTTAATAAAGAAATCTTAAATAGTAAATGTGGAAATGATGTTAACATGAGCGAGTCTCCAAGTAATTAATATAACTACACCAGCAATTAATAGAACTACACTATTTGTTATGAACTCCAAAATGATTGAACCTTCAAAACATTTATTCGTATGAATGTTTAAACTAGTACAAAATTTTTAAATGTATTTATTTTTAAAATGTCAAAAGATATGAAGTATGGAGAATTTATTTTAAATTTATTATATATTAAATTAATTAAAATTTTCATTATTTTTTTACAAATTTTCATTAAATACTGAAAGAAAGCTTCAATTTAATTATATTATTTTGTTGAGTTTGAAAAAAAAATGTGTACTGTTTTCTTTAAGCAAGAAACAATTAGTAAAGTAGTTTTTTCGGATAAATTGTATGAAATTTCTATTTTTTCTCAACATTTTGGATTCACATCATGTGTGATCCTTCCTCAAGGGAAAATAGAACTTGAATGAAAAACAGCATAAACCTTATACCCCATAAAAGATATAGAAAAATGACACTTACTTAAAAGTCTCCCAAAAAAAATTTAGTTATTGCAAAAAGTTTTCAAAATTAAAAAAGACAAACAACTATAAGGAAGTTTCCATTAAAGATTAAAATTCTATATTTAATTAAATAATTAAGAAATTTTGATTTTTCAATAATAACCATATTAAAAATAATATTAATAATATTATAAATAATATTTAATGATATTTAAGATTTTAATAATTAATATTATAATAGTTTTTATAATTAATTATTAAAATTTAAAAATTATTTTTAATATTACATAGAACAGTATAATTTATAATCAAATATTATACACAAGAAAATTTATATTAATATTTAAAAATTTATACAAGGTGGGAAATGGAGTTGGATGCATAGTGGGCGACGCAGAGTGGCAACAAAAGCAGTCTGGCGAAAAGGCTCGCAAATGGGAAGGACCTGGCTGATGAGGAGGAATTGGATCATGGAAAGGTGGGGCGCAAGCAGTGAAAGACATTAAGCTATGCACATATCACAGGGTGTGGGACTAAGCTTGATGGAGGAGAGGGCAGAGGAGTAGGTAGGGTTAGCTCAGATAGGGTGGAGCATAGGTCAACAAGCAGAGCCAATCGAGGCAGGGGTCAGTGTTCTCTCAAAGGCTTGAAACCCTTATCTTTCAAAGAGCAGTGGAGTTTAGGGTTAGATCCTTCAGAGGACCCTTTACGGTAGAATCGTCTGAATAGGTTTGAGGGTTTATCAATAGGGGGTCTCAACCATGTAGAGAGAGCAGATGAAATATCAGAAGAACCAATTAGGGTTTCAGCCTAAAGATTTAGTTTATCTAAATTGCATTAATAACTCAAACCCCTTTCATTCTTATGGTTCCTTTTGCAAAGACACTATCCTAAAGGCTCACCCAGGTTCAGATCCTATCCTAGCTCCTAGAAGTCAGATTCCAACAAATCAACCCATAGAGAAAGTTTCAAATGGTGAAGAGGGTTCTCAAGGGAAAACAAAACCAGGATCTTCTCAGATTAAAAATTTGAAGATGGCTTTTCTAGGTGATATTTCATTAATCCTTTCTTCATCTCCCCCTAATTTGGATATTGTTAATTCAAATCTTTCTATGGCAGATTTGGCAAGTGGTAACAAGTCGTTGATAGGCAAATGTATTAGGAAACGGCCATCTTGGGAAATTCTTTTGTAGTGG
Organism: Torreya grandis; assembly: GCA_037957365.1. Lineage (NCBI taxonomy): Eukaryota > Viridiplantae > Streptophyta > Pinopsida > Cupressales > Taxaceae > Torreya > Torreya grandis. The sequence goes on along the minus strand of JARHVA010000012.1, from coordinate 7,304,381 downwards.
TCAAAAGGTTATTGGCCTTCTCTCAAAAACCCTTCTATTTTCATGCTTTCTAACGGTTTTTTTTGGCTTCAGTTTCAATATGTGGAAGACAAAAAATTTGTGTAGACGCAAGGACCTTGGTTTGTTGGTAAGTAGGGAGTGTTTCTATGTCCATGGGTTCCTTTCTTTGACACAGAATCTGTAGTAATTTCACAAGCTCCTATTTGGGTAAGATTTTATAATCTTCCCTTAGCTTTCCCTGACTTGAGGCATCTCCAACAGTTAGTGAGCAAGTTGGGTATTTTTATCAAAAGAGATGATTTAGTTGCAGCTAACCTAAGTTTTGTCAGAGCTTGTGTCTTGGTAGATCTTTCTCAACCTTTGCACCATTCAATCAGAATCACCTCCTCCCATGGAGTTTGGAATCAATTATTTAATTATGAAGGTCTACCATTTAGATGCTTCAATTGTAACAAATTTGATCATAAGATTGCAGCTTGTCCTGAGAAGGGTTTTAAAGGTTCTCATTCAACCTTCTTTCAGAAATGGATTAGGAAGATTGGTTGTCTGAACCATGATTTGGTACACAATTTTTTCTCTTTTAATTTTAAATCAGCGAAACTACCTTCTTTGGAATCCCCTCAGGTAGCTCAAATCAGTTTTCAAAAGAGCAAAGTTACATCAGTAGCGGAAGTGTTGGATGTTTTGGAAACAAGGTAGCCTGCGTTAGTGCAATTCAATTTTTAGAAGAGTATAATTTCCATAGCAGTGAGTTGAATGTATTGGATACAGGGCAGCCTTTGTCTTTCAACCAGGGTAAGGAAGCTAAGACTTTGAAAGCAGGACTTGTGGACCAGGAAATAAGTCTTACAATAGCAAAAGGTTTCCAAGAGAACGAAGCTTCTGAAGTAGAGGTTGGGGATTGGGATGAAGAAGAAGAAGAGCTAGCAAGCAAGGCGGTTCTTTCTATTGCTCAGAGTTTAAGCAATTTCAAAACTCCTAATTGTGGCCCAAAAGGTAAGCGAGGTAGGAAATTGGAAGCAGAAAGACTACAACTGGATGCTCAGAACTCTATTCTTGGCGGCACTTAATGGATTATGGAATCGTTGTTATCCAGCAGGGGCAAACGCTTGCAATTAGCAAAAGGATGACTTGAAAGATGGCTTGGTTATGCTTTCAAGTTTCTAGATTGTAGTTTTTTATGCTTGTTGGTTTGAGTTGTAGTGTTTAGGTAATTTTCAATTTTGTAGTCCTCTATGGATCCTCATCGTATGAATGAAGTTTCTTCTGGCTTTAGTTGTCATTTTTAAATTAAGTTTTATTTTCTGGGAGACTAGACCTCCCATTGTGTTCCAGAACCAGTTAAAGTTCCAATCAAAAGCTAAGTATTTACTTTTAAAAATATTTAAAAATTTATTGTATTTAAATTCAAAAATTCTATAAAATTATAATAATAATTAATAATAATAATATAAATATTACTCTTATTATTAAATTACTTATATTAAAATATTATTAAAATTATAATAATTTTAAATATTGTAAAAGCACAAAATCTTTGAAGAAACAATCAAACAAACATTAAAATTGAGGTAGAAATTGTTTTATGATAATTACATAAAAGTCAAATTTAAAATGAATCATTTAAATTAAAATCTCACAAATTTATACCCACTCCTCCCACACCCTCTTAACTACAATTTTAAGTTATGCCTCTCCACATAATTTGTTCAAATATAACTTTTAAAATTATTTTAACTTTTATCATAAATTTATTTTTTTATTTTAATTTTTGTTATAAATTTATTTTTTATTTTAAATTTATTAAAACATTTATTATATATTTTGTATCTACTAATTGTGCTTTTTTAATTGAGATCATTTCAACTTGTTAACAAGAGTCGTGTTTGGCTTAAGTACCTACCGCAAGGTTGCTGGTTGGGGTCACTACTTTGGATAAACAAAGGCCAAAGTAGTTTGGTATGTTCTGTACCTCAAACCCCTTTTTAATAAAATCTTGAAGCACAAACAAAGCTAAAAATATTATAAAAGAATATTTTTTAATTTCAGATTTACCAAAATCATTGTTTTAACTAACAAAGGAAGAAGTTTAGAAAAAAGACATGTCCACACACTTCTGAATAGATGGTTCTCCAAACTCCCTTTGGGCATAAACTCATAGACCAAGAGACGGTTATCATCCTCCATGCAATATGCTATCAGCTTCACAAGATTCAGATGATGAAGTCAACCCAGGTAATGCACCTCAACGTGTAAACACATCAAACAAAGCAAGTCACAATCTACTCTGTCATTGCATGTTGGCCAGTCAATCGAGGCATCTATAATCCTAACAAAGTACCCTTGTCAACCCAAGTAATTCACCTCAACGTGTAAACACATCAAAAAAAGCAAGTCACGATCTACTCTGTCCTTTTATGCTGGCCAATCAATCGAGGCATTTATAATCCTAACAAAGTACCCTTGTCAAAATGTCAAACAGTAAAATTGGAAGAAAGAATTTATAAAAATTGAATGGTGAAAAGCACTAAAAATAGCATAACATAGCAATGTTTCAGTCACTCTAGTTTGAATTAAAAAACAAAAAGAATATAAAGAAAATAAAAAATACTTACCAACCATTCATTATGCCCTTGCAAACATTTTTGATTAATTAATGAGGTGCCATGATAACGATGTCAAATCATCAGCATGATAATGTGCTTCAATCCCCATTATAAATATGGAATCATGGCCAAGTTTGGGTTTGATGATATCCCCATTGACATCACCTCACCAAAAAAAGTCAAAGGCAAAATATTGAGACCTTGTTCATAAATGTTACTAGCCTTGATTAGTTGAAATAGAGATGAATTCTATGGGTTAGGAAACGTTGAAGATGTGCATAATGATATTATTTAGGCAATCTACTAGATTGTGGATGGAAATCCCATTTTTAGGACTTTACTCATAAAGCCACAAGTTATTAAAATTTCTATAATGCATTCCATCAACAGAGAAATTTTCTCTTAAAAACATAGCCAAAATCCCCTCACCCAAGACATTGTCAGGGTTAAAATTTTTGGTTGCAATCTTGAGCTCTATGAAGGTGCAACTCTTCAAATTAGATTTTTTAGAATCTTACCCTTGGTCCTTGGAGAAGGGTAGTTGTCATTGCTAATGCTTGAGGAGGGATTGCAGTGTACAATGCATTTCCCATTCTCACTAGTAAACTTTGATTTGGTTGTACAAAAAGAAAAACATGTCATCAAACAACAATCAGAAACCCCATCACTGTAACAAAAAGAGCCATAAGTATGAATAAACATCTTATAAAATTAAAATGAATATTGACACAAAATTATATCTTATAACCCATTAAATATGGACAATATGATGTCAAAGTATTGACAATACACTTTATTATCGAATGTCAAACAATAAGTATAAATTTTTACTTGAGCTTATATAAAATTACAAGCCACTATTAACAATACAAAGTAAGAAAAACAATAAACTGACAATGTATTAGAAATCTAGACACTTAGGTAGTTTAAAGACATTGTACGAAAGTGGTTTAAAGATGTGGTAGAGAGCGCATAGAACTAGGGGTTGACGGTATAATAGTGAACATAGCCTACATAATGGTGAAGTTAAAAGCATGGTAGAGGCACACTAACCTATTTAAATGGAGTTTGGAAGGCTTTGAGAGTTAAAGCAAACAAGAGGGTGTAGCATGCGTGATGCGAACAACAATAGTTTCAGCTTGACAAGGCTTTAAGGCTTTTCACAAAAATGCCTCTAAATAGACGCCATCACATGAAATGCCAAGGTAGAAGGGACTGCAATACAAAATACATTTCAACTGCTTATTGCAATGCTAGGGTTTGATTCAAAGGTAGAAACAGATATTTCAATGCATGTTAACCATACAACAAAACATCTATCAAGTACATAATGTGTCGATTTCCCCTGCAACCGCATGCAATCCACTCATTTGTGATAGGTATGGTAAATATCGGTAATGTTTGTGTTGTTTGTGAAAGCCTCTACAAGAAAGTAATGGAAATCAAATAATATCATTGGTTGCAGAGCATAAATATTATTACTTGTTTAATGACAATTAGAAAAACCATAAAATATTACTCTTTCTCAACAAACCTTCGAAAATGCATTTGTTTTTTTCTCACTGCTAATTTTCATTAACTACGAATGATAGCAACATGATTTATTTACCAGAGGTGGAAACAATAATACCTCCAACAAGTACTAATAAAACTTATTATAAATAATAAATATTAAACTTATATGTGTGTGTGTGTGTTTAAGACTAATGAAAAAATAAAATTTAACCAAGATCAAATGTTCAAAAGGAATACCAAGAATGTTTGAATCAATATTAAATATTAAATACAAAGTTTAGTCATCCTCATCTTCCAATATAAAACTATAAAATTTGTGCATCTTGGAAGATGGATTCTAAATGTGCTTACCAAAGAATATACTTTAGACAATGGACTTGGGGGATTGAGCCTTTGAAGTATAATCCTAATGGCATAAATATAATGTTTAATAATGATAGAGAAAGTCAATATTGACAAGCAACCTAGGTTAAAGAAGTGTAAAAAAATTGGTGACATAATAGAGATCAACTTTTTGGTAGGCTATTGAAAACTAATGTAGCTTTTTCTTTTTTGGGTTAGAGGTTTATTTACAAATTTATAATTGATTATGAGTATGTATAGAATTTCCTAAAGATATAATGTTGAGATATTTTTAATGTCAAAATGATCAAAATTATTATATAGAAAAAAAAATATTAAAATAGAATTATAGTTGAAAATTTGATATGTTTCTACTTGTTTCGAATATCAAAATTGTATAGTTAATTTTGAATTTGTGTGTATAAAGAGATGGAATCCTTTATTCAAAAAGATCTTTCAACTAAGTTCAACTTTACCAACTAAAAAAACAATCACTAGAATAAATTAAAATTGTTAAAATACAACAAATCTAACATTAAACTCATCAACTCTCCCTAGCACTTCAATTTCACTACTAACAAGGAATAAGTGGCAAGCAGTATGGGAGTAGTCAAAAGGATTGGCAATAGTTTGGAACCCAAAAGAAGTGGCATGCACAAAACCATAAATAACAAAAGATTGGATCTCTTTCCAGGGAAAAAGCATTTCCTCTCCTACTTCCTTTGTGTTGTATAATTACTATGGTCCCCATCAAAAGGATGACAGAACGTGGGCAGTTAATGAGTTAAGAGCCAATCGTCAGACCTTTGGTCACTTTCAACAAATTGTTAGTGGTGATTTTAACTCCATGGTTACTCCTGAACAAAATATTCTTCTATGAGAGAGAGATTGTGAGCCCTTGCAGGGGTTTGTAGCTAAGGGGAGCCATTTTGATATTCACCTCTTATGGCTTTATGACATGGAATAATAGGAGAACGAGAGAACTCATAACAGAAAGATTAGAGTGCTTCCTAGGATCTATAGATTGGCTAGAACGAAATTTTATCCTTAACTTTGAGGTCCTTCAAATTGGTGGCTCAAATCATTGGCCTATCAACCTAGACATTTATGAAGATATCCCACCTAAAAAGAGGCCATTTCTTTTTGAAAAATTGTGGCTAGGTCACCCAAACCTAGAGGATAGGATGGAGGAATGGTGGAAGGAAGGTGCCAATCTCTAGGGCACTTGCATGTTCAAACTAGCTAGAAAGTTACATTACGTTAAACCAAAATCAAGAGGTAGAACAAGGAAAAATTTTAAAATATCTTTAAAAAAAAATCACAAACTGAAAATAGAGCCCTCCAAATTCAAGATGAAGTTCAAAAATTAGGCTTAAATGAAAAAAATAAATATTTGGAATTCAAGGCTAAGAAGGAGTTGATTGCCATCTATAGTAAAGAGGAAATCTTCTGGAAACAAAGGTCGCGGATTAATTGGCTTATGGCTGGAGACAAAACCATAATGTTCTTTCATCTTTCTATTGTGATGTGAAGACAAAAAATAAGTCACTAGCATTGAAACTTCTCAGGGAAAAATTTTGGTCAACCCAGAGGAAATTAACATGGAAATTGTTCATTACTTTAAAGATCTACTTCCTAAAGAAATAGTTGATTGGGAGGAATCCCAATAGGTAATGTTAGATAACATGCCTCATCTTATCAACCCTAGTCAAAATGAGGCCCTTATGTGTTTATTAACTAAAGAACAAATGAAGAAAGTGCTTTTTGAAATGAAGAATGATAGTGTGCCAAGCCTGGATGGCTTTAACACTTTCTTCTTTTGATTTTGTTGGGATCTTCTTTACACTGACACCACAATGGGAATGGAGGAATCTAGGGCCTTAGGGAAGATTCTCTTTGAAAAAAACTTTCTTAGCTCTTATTCCCAAATACGAGGATGCAAAATTGCTTGAAATTTTTGTCTCGTATCATTATGTAATACTACCTACAAAGTAATATCTAAATTGTTGGCTAAAAGGTTGAACATAGTACTATTGCCAACCATTATCTCTTAGGAACAAGGCAATTTTGTAAAAGGCAAGCAAATATTAGATGGGATTACATTATTACATGAGATTCTACTTTCTCTAGACGTGGGGAAAAGGGAATGCATACTTTTCAAATAGGATATTTTTTAAGCTTACGACAAAGTAAATTGGGCCTTTCTTAATAATATTATGGAGCAATTTGATTTTGCAGAACAGTGGAGACTGTGGGCCAAGGAATGTTACTCTACTCCTAAGTTCTATGTGCTTGTGAATGGCTCATCTCGAGGGGTTTTTCAGTCTTCCAAGGGCCTCGAGCAAGGTGACCCCTTGTCTTTGTACCTTTATATCATTTTGGTAAAGGCTCTGGATAGAACTCTTAAGGAGGAGTTGGGTAGGAATCGGATTAAAGGACTTGAGGCTAGTGAACTAGGGAAAGTGACTTCTCATATGTAGTTTGTGGATGGCACCATGTTTTTCATATTTCCTTCTCTATCAAATTGTAACAATGTTAAGGAGATTCTCAAACTCTACGAAGTAGTATTAGGACAATAGATCAATAGAAGAAAATCTAGAGCCTTCTTCATTAATGTCTCGGGGAAACTACAATTATACTTCTCTTGCAATTTGGGTTTTGAAAAGGCTTCCCTCCCAAACACTTATTTGGGTATTCCCCTATTCAAAGGAAGGGCCAGAACCTCCCTATGGGAAGAAATACTAAGTAAATTCAAAAGAAAGTCAAGATGATTGAAAGGAAAAGTTATTTTGGCAAGGGGTAGACTAACTTTGGTTCAATCAATTCTTCAGTCATTGCTTGTTTATCAATTCTCGATCATCAAAGCTCCAAGCAAGATAATAAAGGAAATTGACAAGGTTATTCGCAATTTCTTTTGGCAAGGGACTAGAGATCAAAGGAAATTCCCTCTAATACCTTAGCAAAACATCTACTTTCCATAAGAGTTGGTAGGAGTAGGAATTGGGAATAGTAGTATGACTAACAAGGCATTGAGTGTTGTATAAGGAGCCAAATAGTCTTTGGAGTAGACTCTACTAGAAGAAATATTTGGAGTCTGAAAACCAGAAAAGAATTTTCACTATCCTTAAACCTCCATAAGGATCAACTATTTGGCAAAATATTTGTGCCTCTAGGGGAGTGGAATTGAGACGGTTGTTTTGGAAAATTGGTTATGATCAGAGAACTCTATTTTAGGAAGAGCCCTAGCTCAAGGAAAAATCCCTTACCTCCCAAATAAGATTGGAAGCCCTCCAACAAAGGCCAAGAGCTTGGGGAAATAAAGTGGATAATTATTTGGATATCTTTGAGGAAAAGGGTGTCAGAAAGAGGAAACAAAAAAATTAAGAATACCATATGTTCCTTTCAATGAGGAAATTGTGGAGTTCAGAAAAAAAATACGAAAAATTACAAACTACCACATTCATAAAGGAAGAACCAACTCCTATGGAATATTAAAGGTAAAGGGGACTACTCAATTACGGAAGTGTGTTTGTCTCTAGCCAATCAATTAGCCCAAAATTCAAAGCTCTGGGAAAGAGTGTGGGAGTCCAAGGCAAGGCCCAAGCCTAAGTGCTCTTATGGATAGTAGTACAAGGTAAAATACTAACAAGAGATTAGCTTAAGAGAAGAGGTTTTCAAGGCTCCTCAATGTTCATCATGCGCAAGGAAGAGGAAGACGGAAATTATTTAATTCTTAATTGTTAGCTTGCCCAAGAGGTATGCCAAGGTATGGTTGGTAGGTCCCAAAGGAAGTGGTCTAAAGAGTTTCTAAGTGTAGTGTAGAACTAGGTTATCATAACCAATTCAGAGGCAATCAAGACCATATGGCATAGGGTTTCAGCTATGACCAACTAGGCAATATGGATGGAAAGGAATAAAAAAAGATTTCATAATGTCTCAAAACCCAATGTAGAGGTTCTCAAGCTTGTGTGTGAAAAGATAGAGGAAACCTTTAACTCTTTGAGAGTAAGTAAAAATAATGAACTAGCACCACAAGAGCACTTAGCCTTACGAAATTGCGATGACATAAGGAGAGATCAAAAACAAAGGCAGGAGGTCAAATACCAAGAGGACACCTCCAAAAGAATGATGGTTTAAGATGAACTTTGAAGGTGCTTCTAAAGGGAATCCAAGGTAAGTCGGTGCATGGTGTTTGATTAGAAATAGTAGTGCAGAAGTTCGGGTTTTCAAAGGTTTTTCAGTTGGCTTTCAAATGTGGTAGAGGGTGAAGGCATGGTGGCAAGGATTAGGTTGGTGCTTCACTTAAAAATCAAGAATCTTGAACTTGAAGGAGATTGGAAAATAATAACATAATGTACGAAAAATGCAAGTCAACATCACTAAAAAATTGCAAATTATCCGAAAGATGCTATGGAATGAAATTAGTTTTGACATCTCGTTCCAGCACTACTATGAAAAAGCAATGCAACAACAAATTGATTGCAACATTGGAGAAGCCCAAATCGAAAGAAAATAGACAGTATGGGTATTGACATGCATAACTGGGATACACTGATGGAAACCAACGATAATGATAATTCATGGTTCATAATAAGAAAAAAACAGAAAAAAAAATAAAGCAATTAGATCCTTGCAAAGATTGTGTGTTATGATCGCATGCAAAAAGTAGACATGCAATGCAAAAAGTAGACATGAATGCCAACATGCAATATGCAGACACATGAATACATGCAAAAAACAGATATGCATGCATGTAAAAAGCAGAAATGCAAGCATGGATGCATGTAAATAGCATACATGCATGCAAAATTGCGTGTAATAAAAGCATACATGATAAAAGCAAGATCAAACAAAAATCATACATACTCTTTTTGGAAAGTATGCTAAGTTGGGACTAGAAAACTAAAACAAGTGTAAGCATGTTTTGGGGGACATTTTATTACTTTTTATGTCAATAATAAAAACGGTTGCATGACTTGATGTAATTGTGGGACAAGTTCCTGTTTTGATAATATATTTACACTTTTTATTGAAAAAAAATGTGCAAAAATAGATTACAACTTTAGATACAAGATAGATATGCTTCTTGCTTTGAATATCAAAACTGCATCAATAACTCTGACTTTGTGTGCATAAGGAGATGGAGTCCTTTATTCAGAAGGCTTTTTTCAAAAAAATTCAACTTTGACATAACCAAATGAAACTACTGGAACAAATTAAAAATGTTAAAAGGCATAATTGTAATAGCTACACACAATGCAAACACATGACAAGCACAACTAATCCGGTAATCTAACATAAATATGCTCATCACCTCTCCTGAGCACTTTCAGTTTCATTACTAACATGGAATAGGTGGCTATTGTATAACAGCAAAACGAAATAAATTTTGAAGAAGTAATTCAAATTTTAAGATAACTTAAGTGATAAGAGAAATTTTCAATTACCCTTGGCACTTGCTTTGAAATATTTATCATTACCCTGATTGTGTTCAATCCTTTGTGTCCAAGCAGGTTGAACATCTCAAGACTTTGCATGGCATTTGCTATCATTTTCTTCAAATAAACAAGAACATGTTTAAAACATTTAAAACACATAATCACGTGTTAAAGGAAAAGAGAAATTAGTAATGGTATCAAGCACTAAAGCAACTGCAGATGCTAAATGTAGATATAGGAAAATGTCCAAGTTGTGACTACATCAATAGGTGCAAAAAATGGATTGTAACTTCCGATGATAGATATGCATCTACTTGCTTTGAATATCAAGAGTGCATCACTCATCCTGAATTTGTGTGCATAAAGAGATGGAATCCTTAATCTGAAAGGCTTTTTTCGAATAAATTTAACTTTGACATAACCCAAAGAGACAACCACTGGAATAAAATTAAAAATGTTGAAAAAGCAAGAGTGGAGTGGTTGCAAACAATACAAACACCAACAAGCACAACTAATCCAACATTAACGTGCTCATCACCTACTCCTAGAACTTTCGGTCCACTACTTACATGGAATAGGTGGCTACTATATAACAAAAACAATTAAATTTGGGATTATAATTTGAAGTTCAAGATAATTCTAACGATAAAGAGAAGCTTTCAATTACTCTCAACACCTGCCTTCAACTATCTGCCAGTATCGTATTTGTGCTCAATCCCATGTACAAGCAAGGACATCTCAAGACCTCACATAACAGTTTTTATCATTCTCTTTCACATATACAAGAACATGTTGACATTGATAATCACATGTAACATCAAAAGAGAATTTAATAGTGGTATCAAGCCTTCAAGCAATTGGAGATACAAAATGTAAATATTGGAGAAATGCCTATGTTGTGACTGCATCAATAGGTGCAAAAATAGATTGTAACTTTGGAGACAAATTGATTAGGCTAATTTAGCTGTAAGGAGTTACCTCTTATAGATTATACAAAATAACAGCATACCAAAAGTCATCAGCTATAACATTTCATTTTGTAATGTGGCATGTGACATGGAAACTACCAGAAAACAAAAAACTCATAGAGCTGGTTGAAAAGAAGTTATTATAAATACTTCTAAAAATACCTGACCTAAACATACAGTCCATCATCAAGAGACAAGATACATTGTGTGATGAAGAGGAACATACCCTGAGGGAAAATGCATTGAAAATCCTAAACCTAATTAGGTTGAGCCCTTTCCAAAGAAATAATAATAAGAGGAGATCACTGGGTAGGGTGCCCCCTAAAGCCAAGTCTCCATGCAAATAATCTAATGCACTGACATAGAAATGGTTGATGAAGTTGTGAAAGAGCATCTTAATCTTAAACCAGAGCCCTGAGCTATGGAAGAAACTTTGTTGTTTCAATATTTAATTTGAAAAAAAATATTTGCAATATTTCAAGAAAATAAATGAAAAAGTAAACAAAGCCAGCAATTCGAAAGAGAAACTCTTAAAAATATGTCATAGTTTAAAGAAGTAATCAATTACAAAATTTAAATTCAAATGTTATTATCTCAAAAGATTTGGTTCCTTATCACCCCTTCTAAAGCATATAAATAAGTAGGTTCATGTCATTTGCACCAGACCCTGAAACAATGGAAGTTCCGTACATACTTCATCATTGCAAAAAACTTCAAATGCACAATATCACATTTCAAAATCTTCTCAATGATATAGATTTCTTGGTTAAAAATATGAAGTTGCATCTACACGAGCAATAAGACAGCTCAAAGAGGGCAATCTATTGTGATAAAAAAATATTTCATTCTTTTATACTTTCTCTAGAATACCTCTGTCTATGCTGGTGCTGAATTTATAAAAAGAAAGAACAAACATCAAATAATATGAAATTGGAGGCTGGCGTGAGATATGGATGGCTATTTCTGAAGCCGATAAGCTTTCTGTGTATAATAGTATAACACTCAACAGAAACAATCATTTTTAAGCAAATTAGTCTCCACAGTCTAAACTAACTTTCATTGATAAACTCTAATACGTATCCTACAACCCAAGTTAGAATGATCATATGTTATTAGAATAAAGGCTCTCAGAGCTCAGCAACAATTCATGGATGTAGAGGCTTGCTTTTCGTGTCTGATTTGAAATCCCAACATTTCCTTGATCCTCTTGCTATTCGTAAATCACCTTTGTGCACCTCCCAAATCAAAAACGAGCTTCATAAACAACAATCTAGGTGATGGCCGAAAGTTCTCACAGGCAACATCTTCGTGAGCAAATTTAATTTTTACAAGCAAGCTCATGCCCTAGTTTAAGGAACACTATTTTCAGATTAAGATCCTGTTTACAATTTAATATAAGTTTTAACCTTCAATGTTGAAAATATTATATCACTTAAAAAATGAGAAATCCATCGTCCTGATTGAGTATGTAACAAAACAAAGGTATTTTCAAAGATATATTGCAGATAATACTCTTGAGAAGGCAATAAACAAATAAATCTTGTATGAAACATTGAAATCATAATACAAATGATCGCAAAGCATTCTGGAAGACACAACATGTTCATCTCATAAATTTGATCATGCAAAAGCTTCCATCCCATAGTAAGGACAACAAAGAACATCATGTGTTGTGTTTTCTTACTAATCCAAAGCAATCTGTTTTATGGCTAAAGTTCTGCTCTACCCTCTTCAGGGGCTGAGAAATCATAAACCAGACATACCAAATCATTTACACCCCGGGTGGAAATCCTTAACAAAGGTGGCAGAAAACAAAAACATGACAATCAATCCTGATACTCATACATGTCTATCTACTATATCAATCTCTAAACACAACCCACTGGTGAAAAGAACCTACAATACAATTATCCAACAATCTTAATGATCAGAGTAAATATATACAGGTAATTCAAGGAACAAAACCTAGATCTTTGAAATATTCATGCTCCAGGGCACTTCGAGCAGTGATGCGTCTGCTGGGCTCCAGGCACAACATTTTCTGGATGCATCATTGATGAGAGAATAAGAATGAAGCAGAAAGTAGTCAGCAGCAAGCAAAAATGTAATTCAACATCAAATAAGGGAAGTGCTTATTCTCACCGAAAGAAGATCAACACCAGCTGGCTCAAGTCCTGGGACAATACTTGCCAAATCCTGTTAAACCCAACACAAAGAGTGAATAAGATATACAATTTAACCTTAAAGCACAATTCCGCAAATTTTGCAAGGAAACAAGCTTCCTTTCATAAAGAAAAGATTACAAGATATAAAAAGTGTCTCACCAAAGTACATCATCATATATGATATACAATTTAACCTTAAAGCACAATTCTGCAAATTTTACAAGGAAACAAGCTTCCTTTCATAAAGAAAAGATTACCAGATATAAAAGGTGTCTTACCAAAGTACATCATAATATTAAGCATTGAACGCTAATATTTCACAAACAACAAAAAAATTAATGCACTACAAGTTATAATATTCAAAAATAAATTATCATATGGCTAGATCAAGCTTAATGCTTAGCATTACTATTAGTGAAAAGCCGAACCAATTATAAAATTAACTTAGATGAGAAATAAAGTAAACCAAGAAGGTTCACCTTTTTTGATAATTAGAACATTATATCATAGAATCGAGACTTGGTGAGTCCTGGCAAGGACTCGCAGATTGGGGCCTGAGTCCACGTCCACAACTTCACAGAAAAACCAGCAGGCTCACCGAGTCCAGGGAGTAGTCTTGCAAGTCTGGCCAAACTCGCAAGCACTGCTTCTGGACTTGCAAGTCTGCTGTTTTTTCCAAAAAACATTGAATGGAAAGAAAAATGCAAGCTAGAATCTTGGTTTTTCTCCTTGCTAGAATCTTGTTCATTAACGCGACAGAATGCAGTTCTTTTAATTGATGCAATACATGCTTTAAGCCCGTAAAACATTCTTTCCTACAGAAACTGGGATTCTAAGCTTTAATTTCACCTTAACGAATAATACAGTTACCATCATTTACTGAAAATAATACATATCTAATCTTCAAATATCTGTGAAAAAGAAACCTGATTGTTTTAACACAGTGATCTCCAGTAACAATATAAGAAACCCTATATTTATCCTTTGCAGTAATTTGATGCAGACATACTTAAAAAGGAAAAACAATTCCATAGAAACTACGTAACCTTTCAAAGTATTTAATTTCTGTATGTCACCGGGCAGGTGTGCAAAGTGCTAAAATCATTCTCTTCATCTATGTATAAATGCTTGCAAACCAATACTTGGATACAAATTCCCTTTGTAAAATGTTGGAACTATATTAGTCCTAGATGTACTAGATAAAACCTGGCATGGACTCAATTCTACATAAAATAAATACAACAAAAGGGAAGAAAACTTCATCCGAAGAAATATTCATTAGAGTCATGCAGTAATTGAAATGCAATAGGTGCTCTTAACTTTGTTTGGCAACTAGAAGATATAAGCACTATGTGACCTATGTAAAAATAGAATCTTATTGCCACCCACCACAAGTAGTGATAGACTCTTTTTACTCCATAAATGTGAATCAGTCGTTGTCTGCATATCAGCAGAAAGCACTTATGGAAGAATTAATCCATGGCACAAACCAACCAACACAAAAAATCTGTTCAGTGTCATTGCTTGTACCCCATGCTAAAAATTAAGTAAATGGCATTGAGCTGATCCTTGTAGCCAAACAGAAAAGTATACTGATTGCAAGCTGGTCAACAAGACAATTACTTGGATGATCGTATTTTTTAAATTTGGTAGTCGTGCTGAGTTTTGTTGCAAAAATCAGCTTGTGGGGATTTTACCGAGTCTGAGTCTCATTACCATGCATTATATATATATATGACGTTCTTACATCAGAGATAGAGGCCATCTGCAAATCCAAGAACACAGATCGAGAACAACATAAGCACAAAAATGCAATACCAAAGTCCGAACTAGAACTAAGGACACAGTCACTAAACCACACACAATGTAGTCGACAGAAATGTACAGTTCACAAGCCAAAAAGCAAAAAATATGCTTGCACAAAAAGAGACGAGACAAAATTCGCACACAATAAAAAGATCCTACAGCAGCATGGGAAGTGCCCACATCAACAGCATTTGAAAAGAAAGTAAATTCATCGAACACAGTAAGGCATTGAAACAGGGATGTGCCCAAATCCTACAAGGCATTGATATACTTAAGTCCTAACATCACGCTAGGCATAGTTAAGTCCTCAAAGCTTTCAGAGAATTGATATGAAGTGCAATCCTCGAGTCTTTTGGAAAGTTGTAGTATTGTAAAGAGTCAGAATCTCTTGAGGCATTACTATAGTTATGAGTTTGGTTGCTTAGTGTTTCATTTATTTTTTTATTTTTTATTTTATTTTGTGCTAGTTAACGAGACGAGTTGGTTAGAATCCAAAATTTATGACACCTTTCGATGGTGAATGTCAAGGTACACTTGTCTTCAGACATGGTTTGGCAATGATCTTCCTCTACACAGACCTGTATATTTCTTGTGTTGCTAATATTTCGTGAGTTGTTTCATACATGGCCTTCGTTTTCATCTATCTAGATGGAACACTACATAACGAAAACATTGCCTTAACGTCTCACCTCCACTTATCTCATATCTCTCAGAACTTATAAGAGAGTAAAGAGATTGCTGCCACAAGTGTTTGTTTACACTTATAATTAGTGCAGAATATATAGGATGTACAATTATGAGGATGTGTGCTGGCTGAACAAGGCCAAGCACAAGCAAAAAGCCCAAAATAGAAAGCAAAATCGGAAAGCTAATTTACAAAGATATATAAGAGGGAACCCAATAAATTTAGATCAATTATGTAACTTATCCATTCCATAAAGAAACATACCTTGGGAGGCCACTTTGGAAAAGCTGACTTGAAGTCTGGAAGAGAGGTGACTCCAGGCCATGTTTCTTCATTTGGTGTTCCTAGCACCCTTAAGAAAGAACATTATAAAAGAAACTGAAACACTTCAGATGTTACAAATGAGACACGAAAAATGTCAAGACCAAACAAAAATTCTAATCAGCATAGAAAAATCATTACCCAAAAAATGCATAATATACAGTGTGAATGAAGCTCACCTGAAAATCTTAAAGAGTTCATCAATCTCTGAGTCTCCTGGAAAAAGTGGCCGTTGATTTACCATTTCCGCAAAGATACAACCCACAGACCAAACATCAACAGGAGTTGAATAATGTCGAGACCCAAGCAAGATTTCTGGTGCACGGTACCACAATGTAACCACCTGAACAATAATTTGTTACATTCATTTTTTGCAGACAGGTGATAAAATGAACTTTGAAAGCCATAAACTTAAAAGCGTAAACTTTTGTACAGAGGCAGCTGAAGCATTTACCTCGTGAGTAAAGGTCCTCACTGGAATTCCAAATGCCCTTGCCAGTCCAAAGTCCGCAAGTTTCAGAGCATTGGTTCGGCGGTCTATAAGTAGGTTTTGTGGTTTCAAATCTCGATGAAGAACACGGTGAGAATGACAGTAGGCAATGCCACGGAGAATCTGATATAGAAATGTCTGCAATACAAAAGGAAATGCTTCACAAATCGCACATGCATCACAAATAGTTCTTATTGGAATGTTGTTTTGAACATAGCCTCATCGCAATTTAGGTTGAGACAAACCTCAATCAATTAATTAGACCACTGGAATGGTTTAACACATGTGAAAAAAAAACAGTGCCGCAACTTGAGCACTTTAATGGCAATGCATATAATGCAAGTGCAAAAAATACCTTACAGCTAATTAAGTGTCAAAAGGCTGAATACTTGATGCATGCATTTGTTCTTGTAATCCAATTCAGTTCAAAAAGGCAATTACAGGCAGCCAGAACTGCCATAACACTAATGGTAAGGGTAAATGATCTTTAGATGTCTCATAAGCTACAATGCCACCCAGAGCGCTGGTACTGGTATGGTATGCTCAGGGTACCAGTACCACTTCAACACGGCATTGGAAACGGCCAGGTTACTGCTGCGCAGGCCTAGGTATGCCCGGGTCTGTCCCCGTCCGAAACAGCATTGGAAACAGCCAGGGTACTGCTGCACAGACCTGGTACGTCCAGGTTCATTCTGGGACAAACCCGAGCATACACAGGCCTGCACCCCTGGGCATTTCCGGAACATACCCAGTCACAAATACATTTTTTTTTTTTTTTTTTTTTTAATTTTGGTTTTCCCTCTACAAAAAATCAAACATGGACTTGAAAAAACAAAAAAATAAAAATAAAACATAGGGAAACCCTAAAGTCAACTCTCACATTCATTTTATCCAATAGAAAACAACACCACCACATTTACTTCTCATTGCACATTTCCTCTCTCAGATTCATTTTTTCAACTGCTTAAGGCTGAAACTCCTTCCTTTTGTTAATCCTATGCCATTACAACTACCCTTTTGGTGCCAAGGAGTTTAAGGAGCTTGCAGCAAAGAGGAATGTCGAAATGAGGTAAGTTTTATGGGGGGGTTTTTTGTATTTTTTTAGTTAAAATCTTGAAAATGTTTGCAATATGTTTAAAACTTTTTGTTAATTTTTTTATCATTCTTTCAACAAATGCCAGATGCCTTAAATTTTAATAGCAATTTTTTTTTTTAAACCAAAAGGTATAGAATTTGCTAGAATGTCTGCCCCTGCACATGCTAGTTTTGGTGGCCAAGGGGCAGCCTTCAAAACTGATCCTTCCTTTACCATTTCAAACTATGTGACAATGTTAGAACAGGTGTCAGATGGAAGAGTTTACATTTGGGTTTGCTCAAAGTGTAAGATCAAATATAAGAGCTCATATAGTCGAGTGAAAGGCCATTTGTGCATGATTCCTAACCTTAAAATCAGAACTTCTTGTGAGCCAAGCATAAATGGAAAGCCAGGGAAGGGCTTGCCACCTACAAAGATTCTTGCATACATCAAAGAGCAAGAAGGCAGATGCAACAATTGCCATAAGATCAAAGCATCCTTTGACAAAGAAAGGATCTACCAAACCACCTATTGATTCATCTCATGCTAATATCATGACCCCATCACACCCATTTCTTGCTACATCCCCCACAAACTTAAAGGACTAGGATTCACCTCTTAGTCCCAACAGAACAAAAGGTGCAGGCCCACTGGAAAGGACATTCCAAGATGAATCCAAGGACATAGTGGGGCCAAACATTGTACGTTGTGTTTACACACGTGGGTTGCCAATTAATGTTATATCACCATACTAATGGGATATGGTGAAATATATCAATGAAACCTCTAAAAAGTTCGCCCCAAGGTATGAAAATGCGCACACCATCTTGTTGGCAAATGAAAGAAAACATGTTGAAGATTCATTATAGGCCATCAAAGATTCATGGGTCGAAACAGAGGTGTCCATTTCTGATAGGTGAAAAGATAGGAGAAATAGGCCATTGATTAACGTGGTCACAATGTGCCTTAAAGGGGCAATGTTTTTTAGGGTCGATTATTGTGAGGGGCAGGTGAATGATGCATGATTCATTGCCAAAACCCTCATAGTATTCATTAAGGCAATGAAACCTCAAAACTCTGTCCAAGTTATAATTTAAAATGCAAAAAATTGCAAATTTACGGATATGTTGGTTGAGGCAAAGCATAGTCACAATATTTTAGACACTTTATACATTCATTCCCTTAACTTTATGTTACAAAAATTGGGCGTCAAAATTAATTGAATCAAACAAGTCTATGAAAGGGCAAGCGAGATCCAAATGTTCATAAGCAACCATCACATGTCCCAAGGCATCTTCAGGGCCTTCGCAAAGTTACAACTATTAAAGGTAACTATCTTTTTTTTAAACTTTCATGTGTAATTGTAATTTAATTTTGCAAGATCTTAATTTGAAGAATTTGATTTTTGAACATTTTTTTATTATTTGCTTTACTTTTGAATTATGTTGCTCATATTCGATTTGTCTCCCACACTCCTCTTGAGACGATTTGTCAAGATGCGTAAGACATTGAACAACATGGTTATCAACCATCTTTGAGGTGTATGGAGACAGCCAAACACTGAGAGGGCCACAAAGATGAAAGGATTGATCCTCAATAATGGGTGGTGAGAATGTGTAAATAATTTACTGAGTTTTATGGAGCCCGTTGTGAGTATACTTAGATTTGTTGACATGGATCATCCATAATTTATGATGGAATCAACTCAATGATTGAGAAGATTAAGTCCATCATAAATGCCAAAGAGCAAGATCCTACGAAAATATTCTTCAAAGAAGTGCAATTGTATCTTATTGATAGGTGCAACAAAATGACCACTCCATTGCATTTCTTGCTTTTGCCTTGACTCCCAAATACCATAGCATGAAGATCTTTTATTTTCCCAAGAGGGTCCCACCATATAGGGATGTCAACGTTAGTGAGAGGTATAAGACAACATTCTCTAGATGCATCCCAGATTCAAAAATAGAAAACATAGTTATAAGAGAGTTTGGGCATTTCATGACCTCCATGGGTCACTTCCTTGGTGTTGTTTGTGACAAATACAAGAAGGATGCTCTTATGTGGTGGTACCTCCATAAACAAGCATCCAACCACCTTAAGCCACTTACAATAAAAATTCTAACATGAGTAAGATGTTACGTTTTTTCAACTCTACCTTTTTTTGGCATTATGTTTTAACTTTTTACTTTTATAAATTTTAATTGACTTGCAGCTTGCCTCAATAGGTTGCGAGTTCCTCTTCAGCTGAACAAAACTAGGATAGATACACCTTTATCTACTCAATTAAGCACAACAAATTGGTAGTGAAAAAGGTGGAGGATTTGGTCTTTGTGCATTCCAACCTACACCTTCTAACACAAGCAGGACAAGTACAACCAAGAGGCAGCAAAGTTTTGAGATGTAGACCCAAAGACTATTGACTTTGATACTTCCAATGCCTACCTTTCATTTCTCAACACAGAGCTAGAGGATTATGTATGCACCTAAAAATTGCACGATGCGACATGTCCAATGATAATGCAATGATCTCCTAATTTACGCTCAAGTGAGTTCTCCCTAAAATTCTAATCCCTGCTTTCTCCCAATCTTTTTTCTCACTTAGACCATTTTTGAACGTTTCTTTTTAATATTTCTTCTAAGGACAAAACCGCCCTTCTTAGTGATGGAACCGCCTCGATCCATTAAAAAACCACCCCTAAAAAGGGCAAAACCATCGCGATGGTTTTGTAAGTCGCCCTGATGGAACCGTCATATACAAGGCAGTTCCGTATTACTATAGGGCGGTTGTGTCATTATATAGGATGATTTTGTATTACTATAGGCGATTGTGTCACTATATAGGGTGCTTTTGTCACTAGGACTAGCGGTTACGTAACTGCCCCTTGTAAATAGGGACTTCTTAATTGCCTTCTAATTTTAGCTCCCGTGAATCATTCCTTGATGCATTTTACATTATTTGTGTCATGTTTATAAATTTTATCAACTTGTGTTCGACTCCGATCAGGGCCAGCTCACTCCCTCTTTTATTTTTAGTTCATATCAAGTTGAACTCCCCGTTGGACTTATTTGAACTTGAAGAGCACACATGAAATAAAGAAAGGGGGGCGGGGGCGAGGGGGTGAATCAATATTTCAAAAACTTTAACCACTTTAACAAAAAGCAAAGCATTAACAGCAAAGTGAAACACCATAGACAAGATGAACACCAAGATTACATGGACAACCCTTTCGGGAAAAAACCACAGCAAAATTATTGCTTTTATTTTCACCAATGGGCACCAACCCAAGTTACAAAGTGAGCACCAACTCACTAAGAGCACCAAATCCAAATGCTTGAAGCACCTACTTCAACGAGAGCACCAACTCCAACTGATTAGAGTACTTACTCCAATAAGAGCACCAACTTTGAATGCGTGAAGCACCTACTTCAACAAGAGCACCAACTCTAAATGATTGCCATCATAAGCCTTCAACTCAATTGGATCAGATTGCTGAGCACTAAAATTAGAACGTTTTCTGCCAACAAATTCTCTTGAAAAATGAATTTCATCACAGAAATTTTGCTGCCATTACATACTAAACTCAGATTTTTAGACAAAGACAACCTCCCCTTTTTTTGTTTTTGTTTTTTTTTTTTTTTAATTTTTGAAAAACAACTTCAAGCTCAATGGGCACACTCAAACACAAACTCGCCTCTCTCCATATTTGCGCGAAGGTCCACGGTTGAACATGCTACCACTATCTCAAAAACTTATGAAATCAGAAGTAATGATGACTACAAAATTATCGCTGCCATTTTACATGAGTAGCTGCTACGTTGCACTTACAATTTTTAAAATTTGAGCACTCTTAATCCTCTGCCTTTCTTAAACGACTTTAGCTCCATCATGCCTTCTCCAATATTCCGTCAACACTCAACAAAAAGACTTTGCATATCTTTTTTTGGAATAGCGCTAAGATCTCGATACCTACAAAATGCCCACAGTTGAAACCGTTATCCTCCAAAAAAATGAAATAGGACAAAATCCAATAGCGCTAAAACTATATACTGGAGAAGTCGAATCATCCCCAAAAAGGAGGAAGCGATTGGTATATGTTTCGCACGCAAACCACCACTCACCAAAAGAGATTAAAAAAAGAGGTCACGTTGATATAATTAATTCGTGGGTGGCCCTTCTATTTAAAACAAGCCACCCAATTTGTGGATGACACCATCTTGGCAGGGAAAGCCCGGATTTGGGAAGCGCAAGTTTTCCGGAGTACCTTGGATACCTATTTAGCGACATCTGGACAAAAAATCAATGAGCACAAATCCTCCATCTTTTTCTTTAATACTCCTGAATCTATCCAGCGAAGGATTGCCACTACCCTAAGATTTCAGACGCAGTCTCTCCCGGTGACTTATTTGGGGATACCCATAGTGGTCGGAAGACAGCCCAGGCTTTTCTAGCAGAATGTTCTGGATAAATTGAGGCAAAGAGTTAATCATTGGACCCACCGATGGCTCACGACTGTGGGGAGGGTGACCCTTCTGCAATCCGTGATTCAAGCATTGCCCATTTACCGCAGTATGGTCCAGACTACCCCGATGTATTTTCTCAAAGAATATGATGCTCTTTCTCGGCAATTTCTTTGGAGCGGCAATCTACGGAATTCAAAATGGAGTCTTGTTAATTGGAACACTGTTTGCTGACCAAAGAAGGATGGAGGTCTTGGTCTGCATTCTGCTATCCTATCTAGTCAAGCTCTCGCTGCAAAACTGTATTGGCGTTGGTGCTCCAACCAATCCCACCTCTGGGCCCGTATCCTGTCTTCGAAGTATTTCCCAGGGGTTAATCCGTCTGAGATTCCCAGGCTTCCTATTGAGGGAAGAGGCTCTATGGTGTGGAACACCCTCAAACTTGGAGCCCATCTGGTGTAGTCCAGCCTCTTTTGGATTTGCAACAGTGGTGCGAAGGCGCTTTTTTGGGAAGATTTATGAAACGGAGCTCCTCCCCTCCTATCCTCTCATCCCCATTTGCAGCCCCTGTGTGATTCATTTCTTACTACTAGATGGGACACAATTGAGCATTACAAAAAAGCTTATAATCTGGGTACTACTATTGCATTTAAATGGAAGAATGCATCCGACTGGCCGCTGAGAGGGACTGTGGAGAACCGGCAAGAATTATCACAAATCCTTGCTATTAGAGGATGCAGCTCCTTGCGGGGGAGTGATATCCTGGCATGGGGAGGCGACTCCAATGGACAGTACTCAGTTTCCTCCAGCTACCTTGAGCTAACTAAGAAATGTTTTGGTGAAGTAGATTTTTTATGGGGAAAGAAAATCATGGCCGAAATGTAACTTCTTTCTATGGGCTCTCACCTACAACCGTTGTTTGACATGGGATAATCTTTGCAGAAGAGGATTTCAAGGTCCTTCAATATATATGCTTTGCCGTGGTAGTGAGGAGAATGGAGCGCACCTCTTCTTTCAATGCTCCTTTGCCAGAAGATTATGGCATCTATGGTGGGAAGCATGGGGTTGCCCTTGTTGGCACGTTTCCTCTTTGGGCACCTGGGTCGACCACCTACCAAGGCATCTATACTTCAGACTGCGTGGGCAATTGGACCCGCCTTTATTCTCTAGAACCTCTGGATCGAGAGGAATAGGAGGATTTTTCAAGAGTGTTGTTTGGGTCTCAGGGTGTTGTGGATGAAAGTCCTTATCGCTCTCCAGGAAACTCTACAAGTTAAGTGTGAGTCTCACAGAAATGGATCCTGCAGAAGCCACGGTTTTAACTCGGCTATCCCCTGTTACGCTCTCTACAGCTTCCCTTATTTCTTACACTCGTACTACGAAAGGGGCCAGGCAACGGTTGCATCCGATCAGCCGATTGGGGCGTTGGACACCTCCCATGGAGGGGCTTATTAAGATCAATATCGATGTATCCTCAAAAGGAAATCCCGGCGATGCTAGGATTGGCGGCATTGGAAGGGACAGTACTGGTGCAATTCGTTTCCTGTTTTCTATTTACAAGGGCCATCATACCAACAATCTTATGGAGGCTATGGCGATCCTGGAGGCGGTACAAACTTGTTGCCAACAGGGCTGGCTTAGTATCATCTATGAGTCAGATTCGCAAGTAGTAGTTAACATGCTGAATAATTGTAATTTTGATAATGTAGATTGGCAGCTGACTGCGGTTATTAAGCAGATTCGTTAGATTAGTATGTCTTTTGAGTCGATTTCCTTTAAGCATATTCCCCATGAGTGGAATGGAGTTGCTGACTGTCTAGCTAAATGGGCCTCGGAGCATGGGCCGAATTGGTGTATTCATGATCAGAAGATGCTTCCTGTAAGTTTATCCCTTACCCTGGCTCAACTTCTTGAGCAGGATATGGGGTTGTAATTCTCCCGTTTTCGGGCCTTTTAAATAAATTTTTACCCCTTTTAGTTTCAAAACAAGCCACGAGATATAATTTGGCCAACGGATGCCACAAAGACAGCAGTAAAAGAAGACGGTTAAAAAAATTACGCTGTCCATGACCTTTCTTAAAACCATAGTTACCAGGTTCGAAAATCCAAATGCGTGTGGGAGGCCAAATAAATGCGGAATGCGGAATTTTTGAAAAAGTCCGAAAAAAAATCGAGTAAAATCTTGTTTGAAAAAAAAAAAAAAAACATGTATAATATTTCAATCTATTAAGGATATTAATATTAATATCTACTATTAAAATAAAATAAATAAAATATTAATACTAATATCTACTATTAAAATAAAATAAATAAAATATTAATATCTACTATTTAATAAAATATTAATTTTTAAGTAAAATAAAATTTAATATCTAATATTAAAGATATTTAAAAATATATATCATTAAAAAACATAGAAAAATATAAAACAAAATGTATAAAATAAATAACATTGATATAACAAATATCAAAACTAATCAAAAATATTTGATATAAAATAAATAACATATAAAACAAAATGTAAATAACAAATAACATAAAAGATAAAACCCTACCTACATCCTGCTACCTTATGTCCAATATAATAAAATAAAATTAATAAAATTAGTATCACAATTTCATTAATATTAATTTATTTGTAATATATAATAAAATTTATTTTATTTTTTTTAATAGAAACTTTTTATTTTTTTTTGTTAAACTAAATAAAATTCATATAATAAATTTATAAGTTAAAAATTTATATAAAATAAAAACATCAAAATAAGATTAATAGACTATAAAAAAATAAAATTAATATTATAATTTTGTTAATTTTAATTAATTTGTAATATATAATAAAATTTAAATTTAATTATTTTTATAAAAATTAAAAAAAATATAAACTAAATAAAATTCATCTAAACTAAATTAGATTAATAAAATATTAAAAACTAAATAATATAAAATAAATTTTATAGTTCATAATTTTATAAATTATAACCTAAAATTAAAATCTAAACCTAAACCTAAACATTAAACTAAATAAGATTAATAAAATATTTAAAACTTAATAATATAAAATAAATTTTATAGATTATAAATTTATAAATTATAACCTAAAATCTAAGCCTAACTAAACCTAAATGCTACATACTAACATCGACCTTTCAAGTTGAGACAAAAATGAAATGCTTTTGTTGCGTTGCCGCCATCAAGTCCCTCGTCTGCCCACTGCGAGTGACAATCAGTGAATCACTAGTTTTTCAATCGCTGGTTTGAAGGTTTCTCAGTCAGCCTGTGCGTGGCCGCAAAGATATTGTGCCTTGCCCCATGTGTTTCAGCGAACCGTGCCCTCGTGCTTGTGTTTCAGCGAACTATGCCCTCTTAGCACGTCTCTACTTTTCAGTGCTTCATTGCTCTTCATATGGCCATCTACGTTGTTTATATAGACTTTTTTAGAGTTCTCTGGTTCAAAACACTTTATTTTATGGTTTTTTGCCTTGAACCAAACGCATTAATCCAGAAGGTCAAAAAAATACAAAAATTTCCAGATTTCGCCAACATGCGGCCGAACTTGGTAACTATGCTTAAAACGCGTTAAGGCTATAATATATGCCACCAAAGGATATTCCAACGCTCCAATAAAAGACTTCAGGCCCCACAATTATTTAAAAAGATATTCTCCAAAGGAATAAAACATAGTTCAAAAAACATTTGCTGACAGGATATTTAGACATAACCAAGCAACCAAGTAGCTCAAGCACACAACCAAGTAGCTCAAACAAATAGGTAGACACCTCTGTTTTAAAGTGAATACAATGACAATCTGATAAATATTCAGCAACTCTTCTTTCATTCCAATCCCAAATTGACATCAATGACAAATATGTTCAACAATCTCTCCCTTTGTCATTGATGGCAATACTACTTGAAACCAACACAAAACCTGCACTTGGAAACAATTCTTGAAACAAACCAATCTGCTCCCCCTAAATTTCTACTCCCCCTTTGACATCAATGACAGACCCAATTTGCACAACTGAAATGGGGCTAAAGGATGTGTCGATGAGAGCTCCCCTTTAGCTAGAAAGTAGCTCAGAAATAGAGTGAGATCACTCCCAACCTCTCCCTCAAATATTCAAAAGTTTTCTTAGGTAATGGCTTAGTGAACAAATCTACAATCTGCTCTTTTGTAGAAACATATTCCAACTTAACTTGCTGATTACTCACTTGTTCTCTAAGAAAATGATACTTAATTGGAATATGCTTAGTCCTAGAGTGCATAACTAGATTTTTAGAGATATTTATCGCACTCGTGTTATCACAAAAGATAAAAATAGGGTGCTCAAATTCTACCTTTATGTCTTTCAGTGTATGTTTCATCCAAAGCACTTGCGTGCAACAAGACACAGCTGCAATATATTCCACTTCAGATGTAGATAATGAGGTAGATGCTTGCTTTTTGCTCAACCACGAAACAAGACAGCCTCCTAGAAAGAATGCACCTCCACTTGTGCTCTTTCTATCATCAACATAACCACCCCAATCTGCATCTGTATAGGCTGAAAGCGTGAAGTCATTGCCCTTAGGATACCATAACACATGATCCATAGTTCCCTTAAGATACTTGAAGATCCTCTTGACTGCATGTACATGAGTATCTTTTCAAGTAGCCTGAAATCTAGCAACATAACCAACTGCTTGCATAATGTCAGGTCTAGTCGTTGTGACATATAATAAACTTCCTATCATAGACCTGTATAAAGTTTGATTAGCATTAGGAGACTTATCATCTTTACTTAATTTACATCCTGTCACCATAGGAGTGCTTACTGGATTACAATCCTCCATTTTAAATCTTTTCAACATTTCTCTAATATACTTTGTTTGAGAAGTGAATATACCTCTACTGGATTGATGTATTTGCAACCCAAGAAAGAAGGACAACTCATCGAGCATGGACATTTCAAACTCCTTTTTCATATTAGTAGCAAAAACTTTACACATTTCTTTACAATTGCTACCAAAAATCAGATCATCAACATAAACTACAACAATCAGCATATGATTACCTTCTTCTTTTACATACAGATTGTTGTCTGCTATTCCTCTTTTGAAGCCCTGTTCCTGCAAATAATTATCCAATCTAGCATACCAAGCACGTGATGCTTGCTTAAGACCATAGAGTGCCTTCTTCAGCTTACAGACATAGTTCTGATTTTCTGATATAACAAACCCATCTGGCTGTTCTACATAAACTTCTTCATTCAGATTACCATTTAGAAAAGCTGATTTGAAATCCATTTGAAAAATTTTGAGACCTCTAAATGAAGCAAAGGCTAGAAACATTCTAATTGCTTCTAAACGTGCAACAGGAGCAAAGGTTTCTTCAAAATCAATACCTTCAACCTGTGCATAACCTTTGCAAACCAATCTTGCTTTGTTCCTCACCACTTGACGATCTTCATTTGACTTATTCCTGAACACCCACTTTGTACCAATTACGTTCTTGTCCTTTGGCCTTGGAAAAAGTTCCCATGTTCCACTTTTCTCAATCTGATCAACCTCTTCTTTCATGTCTGCCACCCAATATTTGTCTTCAGCTGCTTCCTCAAAACTTTAGGCTCAATCTTGGAAAGCAAGGATGCATCTTCATCTTCAGTGTAATTAACAGCCCTTCTAGTAGTTCTTGGCCTACCTTCTTGCAAGATCTGATTAATAGGATGGTTCCTTTGAACAGACTTTGAATTAGTCTTCAATAAGGAGTTTGAAGAAGTCTTATCTTGATCAACTGTAGTTGCAAATTCTCAAGTTATATCTGCTGTCCCATGTGCATCATTTGTAGAAGAAATTTCTGAACTTGTCTCTGCTGTCCCATGTTGAACATTTGAAGGTGATTTTTGAACAGCACTATCCTCGTTACCCTCTTGACAGCTATCTTCATCATCTTGCAACTTGTATTGACTGTTGGTGTCTTCATGAACCTTCACATTAGCACTTTCAACAATCTTCTGTAATCTATTATTAAAACATTTATATGCTTTGCTTTTAGAAGAGTAACCCAAGAAAATTCCTTCATCAGCCCTAGGATCAAACTTCCCTAGCTTATCTTCATCTCTTCTAATGAAACAAGAACTACCAAAAATTCTGAAATACTTGACTGAAGCTGGCTTACCTTTCCACAATTCATAAGGAGTTTTGCTATGCTTAGCTCTAATCAGCCCTCTATTCTGAATGTAGACAGCAGTATGAACAGCCTCCTTCCAAAAAAAATCCCTCACTTTAGATTCATTCAACATGCTATGAGCCATTTCTTGGACTGATCTGTTCTTTCTTTCCACTACACCATTTTGTTGTGGTGTTCTAACAGCTGAGAATTACCTTTTAATTCCATGTTTCTCACAGAAATTCACAAACTCATTAGATGTGAACTCACCTCCGTTGTCTGAACGTAAGCATTTGATTTTCAGACCCTTCTCATTTTCCACTAAGGCCTTAGAAAGCCTTAAACTTCTCAAGTGCTTCAGATTTCTTCTTTAGAAAATCAACCCAAGTCATTCTTGAAAAGTCATCAATTAAAAGCATAAAGTACTTCTCACCTTACATACTTCTAGTTCTGGTTGGTCCACACAAATCAGTGTGAATCAACTCAAGGGGCTTGGTACTGGAATGCTCCTCTGATTTAAAACTCTTCCTTGTTTGCTTTCCCAATTGGCATTCTCTACACACATCTGAAGGTTTAATTAGTTTAGGCATATCTCTAACTGCTTCTTTCTTGCTTATTTGAATAAGACTATCAAAGTTCATATGTCCCATCCTCCTATGCCACAGCCAGCCTTCATCTTCTTGGCTCAAACAATACGTTTCACTTTTGACATCATCAAGAATGTACAAATTGTTAGCAGCCCTACTTGCATCACCAATATGTTTACCATCTTTACTAATCTCACAACAATCTGAATTGAATACTAAAGTGTGTCCTCGATCACACATTTGACTCACACTTAATAAATTATGTTTCAGGCCTTCGACATATAAAACATTCTCAACTTTGGTCTTACCACTATCTAAAATAAGAGTGCCTTTACCTGAGATTCTTGCAAATGCATTGTCACAAGACTTTACAATACCTCCATTTGTCTTCTTAAAAGTGAGAAACTTGCTCTTATCTCTGGTCATGTGTCTAGAGCAGCCACCGTCTATATACCATTTATCTCCCTCATTCTGAGCATGGAAGGCTGTTTGCACTATCATAGATTTAACCAAACTTTCTTTCTCCTTCTTCCTCCAAACCTTAGCATACTCTTGATTTGTAAGCTTTCTCAGCCTTCTTGTTCTGCATAGAAAAATCTGCCATACCACTTCTACAAGTTTTTGCAGTGTGACCAAAGTTATTACACTTATAACATATCACATTGAAGTTTCTCAAAGGAGCAAATGAGTTCCAACTCATGAATCTGAAATCTTTTCTTGCAAATATTCTGCAGTTGGTTGCTTTATGTCCAAAATGATTGCAAGAAAAACAATAGCAAAGAAGGAAGTATTGAACCTGGTCATATGTGCTTGTCTAGAGGTAGGACATCTTTGAAACATATCATTTCTGATTTTCGATGTAGAGTTCTTAGTGCTGTCATCATTGTTTTTCTGCTGTCCAACGTTTGTAGACATGGAACAGTCACCCTTTTCAAATCCGACTCCACTTTTGTCACTAGGAGCCTTCTGTGCACTTATAATCTTGTCTAAAGATGTAGAACTTTTCAGATTTATTATCTCTTCACTCAGCTGTTTTGAAGATATGTCGATGTTTCTAAGTGAGACAATTTCAGATTCAAGTCTCTCTACATCCTCCTCTTTTGCTTTGAGTTGATTTCTGATTTCTTCTTCTATTCTCTTTGCTTCTTCAAATCAACTATCAACTCTTCTGCTTCTTCAAGGGCTTTAGTTGTCTTCATTTTTGCATTGCTGTCTTCTTGTAGCAGCAACTTTAAATTCTGATTTTTCTTTTTAAGTCTCTTGCTTACATTAAGGGCACTTATCAGTTCCTCTTCAAGGTCCACCTCTCATTCTTCAATATCATTCTCTTGAACTTCATTTTCTGCGAGAACTTCTTCTTGAACCATGAACAAAATCTCTTCATTACTAACATCTGAAGAACAGCTCATCCTTTGAATAGAGACTCTTTTTAAATTTCTGGAACTGCTTTTCTTTTCCCTTGTACATCTTTTTATTGATCTTAGGCTTCTTTTCATACCTGCTGTCCTCATTCTTTGCATATAGACATTTTGATGCAAAGAGTCCTACTTTGCCACAACTGAAGCATTTGAAAGGCAACTTCCCTTCATATTTCCCTGAACCTCTCTTCAACCTCCTTATGAAATGTGCTTCCTCAGAATCAGAATTTTCTTCAGAATTTCCACTAGACATTACCTCCTTATTGTTTACTTTCTTTGAAACTTTGAAGGCTGCCTCCCTTTTGGATGAAGAACCAGAATTTGTCCTCATCTCATAAGCTGTTAAAATGCCATGAAGCTCATCAACAGTCAACTTGTCAAGCTCCTTCATTTCTTCTATTGCTGAAACCTTTGCATCAAAACGCAAAGGAAGAGATCTCAGAATTTTCTGAACAATTGTCGCCTCTTCAACCTTCTCACCTAGACCTTTTATAGTGTTTGACAATTTCATCTACACGAAGAAAGTATGCAGCAACATTCTCATTTTCTTGCATCTTTAGGCTCTCAAACTATCTCCTATGAGTCTGAAGCTTTGCTTTCTTCACCTTATTATCTTCTTCATATGTTTTTTGAAGTTTTTCCCAAATTTCCTAGGCTGTATCACAATGCATTATTTTCACAAATTCAGTTTCTAATAGACTGCAAAAAATAGCATTCATTGCTTTTGTGTTATTCTCAAAAGCTCTCTTTCCATCAGCATCTGTAGGAGGAGTTGAAAGAATAGCATAACCGTCTGAAACACTTCTCCAAACATCAAAACCAAGTGACATCAAATAAGCACACATTCGAACACTCCAGAATGCATAGTTAGAGCCATCGAACAAGGGAGCTCTAATTGTAGAATGACCTTCATTTGAACCCATGTGTGCAACCAAGACCAATCCTCAAGCGATCAAGCTTACAATCCGAGGAACCCTGCTCTAATACCAATTGAAGAGCACATAGGAAATACTGAGAGCAGGGGGTGAATCAGTATTTCAAAAACTTTAACCACTTTAACAGAAAACAAAGCGTTAACAGCAAAGTGAAACACCATAGACAAGATGAACACCAGGATTACGTGGAAAACCCTTTCGGGAAAAAAACCACGGCAAAATTATTGTTTTTATTTTCACCAATGGGCACCAACCCAGGTTATGAAGTGAGCACCAACTCACTGAGAGCACCAACTCCAAATGCTTGAAGCACCTACTTCAGCGAGAGCACCAACTCCAAATGATTATAGTACTTACTCCAGTAAGAACACCAACTTCAAATGCGTGAAGCACCTACTTCAGCAAGAGCACCAACTCTAAATGATTGCCATCATAAGCCTTCAACTCAATTGAATCAGATTGTTGAGCACTAAAATTAGAACGTTTTCTGCCAACAAATTCTCTTGAAAAATGAATTTCAATGATATTGATGTAATGATGATCACAAAAATTTCGCTGCCATTACATACTAAACTCAGATTTTTAGACAAAGACAACCTCCCCTTTTTTCGTTTCATTTTTTTTTAATTTTTGAAAAACAACTTCAAGGTCAATGGGCACACTCAAAACTTGCCTCTCTCCATATTTGCGCAAAGGTCCACGGTTGAACATGCTACCACTATCTCAAAAACTTATGAAATCAGAAGTAAAGATGACTACAAAATTATCACTGCCATTTTACATGAGTAGCTGTTGCATTGCACTCAGAAAATTTAAAATTTGAGCACTCTTAATCCTCTGCCTTTCTTAAATGACTTTAGCTCCATTGTGCCTTCTCCAATATTCCATCGACACTCAACAAAAAGACTTTGCATATCTTCTTTTGGAATATCGCTAAGATCTCGATACCTGCAAACTGCCCACAGTTGAAACCGCTATCCTCCAAAAAAATGAAATAGGACAAAATCCGATAGCGCTAAAACTATATATTGGAGAAGTCGAATCATCACCAAAAAGGAGGACGCGATTGTTATATGTTTTGCACGCAGACCACCCCACTCACCAAAAGAGATTTAAAAAAGGGGTCACGTTGATATAATTAATTCGTGAGTGGCCCTTCTATTTAAAACAAGCCACGAGATATAATTTGGCCAACGGATGCCATGAAGACAGCAGTAAAAGAAGACGGTTAAAAAGTTTTAGCCGTCCATGACCTTTCTTAAGACGCGTTAAGGCTATAATATTTGCCACCAAAGGATATTCCAACACTCCAATAAAAGACTTCGGGCCCCACAATTATTTAAAAAGATATTCTCCAAAGGAATAAAACATAGTTCAAAAAACATTTGCTGACAAGATATTTAGACATAACCAAGCAACCAAGTAGTTCAAGCACATAACCAAGTAGCTCAAACAAGCAGGTAGACACCTCAATGTTAAAGTGAATACAATGGCAATCTGATAAATATTCAGCAGCTCTTATTTCATTCCAATCCCAAATTGACATCAATGACAAACATGTTCAACAGAACTCCCCCATGCAAGCTCCCAACTCTTTCTACAAGAAGGCTATTTTTGACTTGATTTCAAATCCGAAAATTTGCAATGGAGCCTAGCATTTCTGAAATTTTTCATAGCCACAGACTGCTACCACTGTTTTAGAGCTCTATCTTTGTTATTTTTGTGTTCGACTACACAATTTCAAGCAAGGAAAGTCATTGTCTTCGCAACTAGATCTTTGCATTCAGTGCACTAGCCAACCACACTCAATTGCTCTGTTGTTTGGAGTTGTGTCTCTCTTATCTTCCCATTTTTTTGTCATTGTTATTCGAACATCCTTCCAGTTAGAAAGTTCCTACAATCATTTGGTGAGCAAAGGAGCTAGCAAACCGAGGACCACATCACAAATATTACTCTTGCTTTCAGTGGATCTATACCTTGATCAAGTTGGGAGTTTCTAACTTAGATTTATTTATTTTGCTCAATAGATTAGAATAGATTAGTTTCCTTTCTTGTATTAGTTTAAATATTTAGTTTGAAAAAGGCAAATTTGATAGGAAAAAAAATTCTTCTCCCTTGTCTTTGCACAAAAATATTAATTAGTTTTCTTTGTTGTTTGCAACCATTCAATAGATTCCTTCAGAGCATATAGACTTGATTCCAAACCAAGTAGATATTAGAAAACAAATCAAACACTTTCAGCTGTGATCACAATCAATTTTCAGTTTCAAAACAAACTCTTATTCACACACAAACAAGCACACTAGCAAGTGGAAAACCCTAGTCAAACCTAGGTAATCAATAGGTATTGATTCTCTTTGTTTTAGTAAATTAAAAATGTTGTTTTTCGCTTACTAATTCAAGAAATCAGAATTCAAATATTTACTTTATTCAAAACAAATCATTCAAACCTAGTGTGCATCCACCAAAAAATACCAAAACTCAATCTAGCTCGCATTTGCAAAGAGAACTCCTAGATACTTTGTAGTATTGTTGTTTAGGATCTAGATTTGATTTTGCATTTACTTGCATGTTAGAAAACGTTAATTTGCACAATAGATCCATTCATCTACAATCTGAAAATACAAAAAAACAGTTTCATTTAGTTTGCATCTAGAAAAGTTAGAAATCAACACTTGCATTTGCTAGACTAGATTTCGATTTTCAGTATTGCATGCATCTAAAAACTCAAGAAAAGGATAAAAAGAATCACCTCTTTGCTTTCAGTAGTTGTTAATTCTTTGTTTTTCGTACTTTTATTTCAGCAATCAATTTAGTTTTAATTTATTTGTAAAAACCTTGTCGAAACACGCACAAGTACAAAAACAATTTCGAAACAAAGCCTTGTCAAGACGAACGCAAGGACCATCCTAAACAAAGCCTAGCCAAGATGAGTGCAAGTACCAAAACAATTCCTAAACAAAGCCTTGCCAAGACGAGTGCAAGTACCAAAACCATTCCTAAACAAAGTCTTGCCAAGACGAGTGCAAGCAAAAGCCTTGCTCACACATTGTCAAACAACAAGCACTTACCTTACAACACATTCAAAACAAGCTATACGCTTATTCATTACCAACCAATATCTTTCGACCATTGGATGACCCTCACTGAGCCTCTTTATCCTCATAGTGCTAGTCCATTTCCTAGAATGCCTGCTCCTATTCTAGCAAGTGCATTTCAGAGCAATATCAATTCTACGCTGAGGCTTCAGGGATTTCATTTCACCCATATTTAAGATCTTACCCTTAATTGGCTTGAAGCCCTAGACGAACAATCTAGGCCTGTAACTCCATTAATAGGACCCCTCCGCATTCTTCCCCACCAAGTAAATAACCTTCAAACTTGAGCCTTTTATATTCCCTTTCCTTTGTCCTCGTGTCTAGACTCGTCCTAGTTCATTTAGGTTACCCATCATCTTCCATTACGTCGATTGTCTCAGCCAAACCTCGAGAAATCAAGTGCACAATTTAGCATGTGTTATTTGCGTGCATACAGGTTCTTCATACAATATGCATAGGACAGATAATGGGAGTGGCAGTGCTACTGCTTGTGCTTCTAATGAACCACAAAATTATGATCTCAATGAAAACATTGAAGAACAATATAAATATAATGAATATGCTAATTTGTCTTAATTATTGTGTGTACATTGTAATATTTGCACTATGTACTTGTTCTAAGACTAATCTAATTTTGACCACTAACTATCATGACATTTGGCGTTGAATTATCAACATGATTTGTGGTTATTTAACTTATTTTGGCTAGAGGGTTCTTCACACAACTTGCATAGCATAGCTAATGGGTGCGGCACTACTACTGCTTGTGATTCTAATGAACCACAAAATCATGCTTTCAATGAAGACATTGAATACCAAATGAATATGTTAATTTTTCTGTATACATTGCAACATTTGCACTATGTACTCATTCTAAAACTAATCTAAGTTTGACCACTGACTATCATGACATTTGGCATTGAATTATCAACATGATTTGTGATTATTTAACTTATTTTGTTTACTCTATGCATATTATGTGGTTAATTATTTTTTAATATATATATATATATATATATATATATATATATATATATATATATATATATAATTGTACGGCCATAGCCAGGCCGTACCCAAGTCAAAAAAATCATTGTACCACCCTATCCAAACCATGTACCCATACCCACACTAGTACCAGGATTGGCTACTTCGCTTATAAGTGAAAGTAGTTGTCAAAACGATTTTGTATATGACAAGGGTAAAGTGAAGCAAGTTAGATAATAAGGTCAATACCAAATGAAAAGGATCCAAGACAATCAATTTCTCACATTCCCTTTATCTGCAAGCCATTTAACTTAGAAAACAGAAATTGCATTAGCAATGATAGATATATTTGTGTTTGGAATGGCAAAATTGGTCAATGCATAACTGTTCACTATAATCACCGGTTTGAAACTTTTACACTATATGAGACATGCCTTTTAACCATTAAAGGG
The DNA here is from genome assembly GCA_037957365.1 of Torreya grandis. NCBI lineage: Eukaryota > Viridiplantae > Streptophyta > Pinopsida > Cupressales > Taxaceae > Torreya > Torreya grandis. The sequence continues at coordinate 7,268,884 of JARHVA010000012.1, read as the reverse complement.
AAATACCAATCCAATTTATTTTGTTCAGTCATTCTTCAAGCATGCTTGTTGAAGAGATTAAATATACACTGCTGTAATAATGGATGGCTTCTTTTTTTGTTCATACATTTTTAACTAGAACTTTAATTTTTGCAAATATATGCAAAAAAGTGTCAGAAATAAAAATTTAACCCCTGAAAACTGCTCCAGAAGGCCAAATATTACAAAAGACAATTCTGACCAAGACCCCAGTATTACCTGCTAAATCTGCTTGTCCATGTCTATCAGATTAGTAACCCCCTGAAGCCAAAGACACCCATGACAGACGAATTTTCACTCTAGGAATACAAACCTCCTCATATTCTTAATGTTCTTTGCACCTTCACATACGTCTTAAACTTGACATGGAGCACAAGGATTCCATAATATCCCTTGGCACATCCATAGCGATCAGTGATTATGTATTTTACTCTTGGACAGTCAAATATAATTAAAAAACAGTTTCCATATACATAATCTGCTCTTAGTACTTTATTTACATTTACATTTCAGTTTTGCAATTTTATTTATACTACAGTTGTTATTAGGATTTCCTTCTTATAGCACATCAAAGTTCCAGCAATTTAGCCCTAGATCATATGATCTAGGTGGCAATTCTAAATCTATGCTCGACGTCGACACCCACACTAAAATTTATGCATGTTTGCATCCGTTAGCGCACCAACATTTTTCTTGGCACACAATAAAAGATGCTAGATCTCCTCACATTCAGCTTTGTCCCCTTACCTTGTGAAGCAGATTCCCCCATATAACTTTAAGAGTTGCCCTCACAAGATCAAGGGGTAATGCCCTAGAGGCCAGGACAAACTGTTAATTTTTGATGCAGCTCATCCATGACCTACTAAAGACAAAGGGTCATACTGATACATGAAAGGATAGTCATTCATCTTCCATAGCAGTTCCTTCACATTCTCTATTACCAATTACATATGCACATACAATGATTGAGTTAGATAGAGAAGACTGACAGTCATTCATATCCTTCAAGAGAATGTCACGTAAACATTTAGATTAATAAAGTTTTGTTGCAGTTCTATAGACATCTTTTGATATAAGGATGAATGCTATTTATGTTTTTTTATTTCTTGTTTAGTATTGGTTCCGCAAATAACACATCCAAATTCCAACAATTTAGAGCCTTGACCACCAAACTTCCCATGAGATCCGAACGAGTGGTGTCAGAGGGGTTCTTTTTTGCAGCATATGTCATGTCAAACAAGATCAAGTGATTGGAAGCTAGAACACCAAGTAGATTATTTGGAGGCTGACACCTCCTGAGTTTCAAGTTAATTTGAACGTCTCTGGTTTTTAAGGCAAGATTAAAGGTGATGTAGTAGATAATTGGCTTTACCAATTGGAATCATATTTTTCCATAGAAGATTTTGGAGGTGATATAGTGCAAGAATGAATAGCAGATGGTCAGAAAAATTCACCAACACTGTGACCAGAGAAAAGTTCAAAATATCATGGACTTGTTATGTTTTGTAGAGAATAAAATGCTCAAGGGTGAGTGTCACAATATGTGTTTGATGGGTCATTTTGTTGAAGTCCTAGGATGTTTGTGTAGGTTGTTGGGCAACATTAAATGCCAATAATGTTTGTAGATAGAGTAGCATAATGTGAATAAAATGAAGTTGTTGCATTGAATGTGATAACGTGAAAATTCATGTATGGAGTTTTGAGTGGAGAGTTGTCCTTAAATTCAAAGAGTTGCATGAAAGGTCATTGAACATCTTTTTTATAGAGAACAAGACTTGTACACTATATTACTCTGGAAATTAAATATATATGATTTTATTTGCCCTCTGTTTTACTTTCTAGTCTGCTATATCATATAGCACCTGCAATTATATATAGGATAAATTTGCATACAAAAATATATATATATATTCTCCAAAATTCTCTAGGGAAGAATCTATACATTTACCAATGTTTATTTTCAATAGAAGATCAAAGGAATATACTCCTCCAATTATAAAATTGCCAATTTAAGGAAAGAAATAATTTTCTAGACTCAATATCCAAACAATATTTTTTTAACCAATTTTGATGATATATCTCATAAATTTTAGCAATCAAGCATCTCCAATTGTAAAACATATATGTATTAAGTTCTATATGTCACAAAGTGTAATGACAACAATATTTACAGCATTGCATGAGTTGGCAACATTATCCTGACAAAACAATTAGTTTTTGTGTGCCTCGAAAAGATGCAACAAAGTTTAGAACACCACTGAAAATTAACATTGGTCTATAAAGCTTCAAAACTCATTTGTTAACAAGTTAAAAGAGTGTCGTATAGACAGTTCATAAACTTGCCTATTCAGGTCAACCAGGGACCAAAGACACAAAACTGTCTAAATACGTTGCTAAGAGGTGCATAAATGGGAATGTTTATTAGCCCCTGACGTGAACATGCATAACATTAGATAAAATTCCCGGCCTCAAATGAATGTGTAGGCCAAATATAACTGGCAAACCTATACCCAATTAATTAATCATCACTCTAGCCACACAATTATGTGTCCAGTAGAAATATTTCATTCCATTTGTTTTACAATCAATTTGTCAATACCTTTCTTCCATGGACTTACTTTTGACTTGATAAACAAAAATTATTCTTTGACAAGTTAGCAACATTTTTCTTACACCTATCTTCAACTATCTTAATTGGAAATGGCTTACAAACTCAAATGCTTGAAATATTTATTCTAAGCATATTCAATTATTAACTCTCAACTCTCTTAAAGCATCTTCAGCAAGTACTCATCCTAAATCGAAGCAAAAGGAGGAAAGGTCTCACCTACTTTGATTAGACGAGGATCTTTGGCAAGTTCAGGACAAGAATCCATATGCTTCTTGAGGTCCAAGTCCAAGTACTCAAAAACTAAATACAGGCGCTTTTCGCTGTGCACCACATCCTGCAACCTAGATAGTGAGAAGGGCATGGTAAGAAAACAACACTAAATAAAGCGGAAGAGGTATAGTACAATCATTGAAATTGATGAATTGCAGCATCAAGCAATATATTGACAAAATAATTTTGATAAGAGCATTTGACTTTCCTTATTTGCAAAATGGAGATGAAAACAACAAAATAAGAGTGGCATCATGTCAACAGAGACATGCAAAGATAATAGAACACTTTCACATTGCCAAGAGCATGCCATACATGATTTTGAAACTGTGAATTGTACTCTTCCCGTAGGATTACTAAACAAAAAGAGTAACAGGGAGGAAAATTGATCCAAGATAATTTCTAATAGGGATGAATTTCAGAAATACCTTCCCCTTTACAAAGATTCTTATGAGTCTCTTGCGTGCATTTACTTGAATATGCACTTGTTCCTCGTTTGAGATAGGTTGCAGTGATTTGAGTTGCCCATTCTACAGTGTCGTACTTGACCATTGATTGTCAAGCACTCTAATTAATTCATAGCAGAATCATGAAAACCTCAAGGAGTCTGGGTGGTTAAATTGTCTTTGAATTGATTGTAATCCTCCCAAGCCCTGTGCAGCTATTGCCAGCCCTCTTGATTAGCACTACTTGTGGCATTTCCTCATAAATTTACATGGTGATTCAGGATCAAATTGGTTATTCAAGGTTATTTTATCATACATTCTTTTTGAATACTTGCCATGATATCCCACTATTCCTTGGATAGTTTAGTTTGTCAACAAAAAAAGTGGCAAGATGTAAGCAGAAAATATAATGAAGAAAAATGACAAAATCACTGCATTCTGGAGCTTAGCAGTTTCATATATAAGCCTGGAAATTTTTGGAATGAAAGACTTGCCCTTAACAGAAACAAAGACAAAAATACCAAATAGAAGTGTTGACATGTAAGAGCAAATTGCAAGGAAAAACTGATAAATTTCACTGCATTCCAGAGATTAGCAATTTCCAACGAACTTTCAGTAACCAGAATTATAAGGTTGGAACAATTTTGTATGATAGACTTTCTCAGTTAGACAGAGGTTCAAAAGTTGTTTGGGTAATATGGATTAACGACCATTTCCAGTTTAGAGCAAGGCTAACATCAATGTGCCCAAAAAGAAGTCAACATTGGGAACACAGAAAACAGGTATTTGAACAAAAACAGTCATGCACAATGCATCCCGACCAAGGAGAGCATACAGGAAATTTTTGTCAAAGGTGAGCTAGACCTAAAGACAACCATACCAGAGAGTTGATCCTTCCTATATTGGGACATCCAGCACAGTCCAGATGAAAAACATAGTATTTTAAAGAGAGACTAGAGAAAATTCAAAATAAAGGACAAATTGCAAACAATGGAAAAAATTTAGGTAAACAAAGCAAGATCAATTTCTGCACAGCAGAAATAAATGCTGTTTCTTTTTTTCCAAAGTTCCTTCAGTTCCATGGATGAATATAAGAGTTCACAAACATGAATTCAACTCCAATTTCTAAAAAAAAAAAATCAAATCATACATCTACAGTACGTATTTTGCACATTTCTTCACTGTGAGCACTGTAAAAACATATTTTGGAAAGCTCTTTCTGCAAATTTGTGAACTTTGTACTTAAAGTGTCTGTTACCTAAGAATTGCATTGAGGACCAGTTATTCGTAGACATCAACCTATCAAAGGTGCAGTGCCTACATTTTCGCTTTGCCGTGTACATAAACTAAGATAAAGTAAATTACACACTCTCCACTTAGCTTTGACAAGTGAAAGATCGATCAATCCAAATTCTACTCATCTGAGTATGCATGCACAGAAAATCTGGAATAAAATGGAAGTAACATTGTGGTCACATTTGATTTTGTAACCTTTTTGTAGGATTCAAATATCATTGACCAAGATCAATTTCAAAATTTTATTTTATTTCTTTCAAAAAATAGTAAATACACTATTTTAGCTGAAAAACCCTACAACCAGAAATTTGAATAATCTGAATTTTTTTTTAAATGAAGTTTGAAACTTTTAAGAGATCTAGACTCTTTGAAAACCAAATGAGACCAATACTGAGAAAACTAGAAAATGCCTAAGTAGAGCCTTTATCAATGTTAAAATAATGTCATAGGCAGTCTATGGAAATAATAAAAGACTTTCTTGAAAAGTTTTGGACACTATCTCAAGCCTAAGAGACTCCAGAAGCAATATCAACACTGTGTTTGGAAAAGGAGTTAGCCTTTTACAGACTACCTTCATAAATACCCCCAAGAAATGCATCCTACTCTAAGACTTGAATGCAGCTCTAATGGTTCTTTCCCTACTTCTCCATTTGTCTTTTGCATGTGAGATAAATAATGTTTGCATGGTAAACTGTATTCTATAAACATCTTATGCTAATATCCTAAGTTCTCTTATTTACAAAAAAGGCCCCACGTCACTTCATTCATTCTTGATTCTTCTCAGCTGTTAACAGCATATGCGCTTTCACATTTCGTGACAATGACCACTCAGATTGCTTTTCCCCAAAGCAACTAGATTGGGGAATATTGATATATTTTAAGCCTTCCCTGAAGCCATCCTCTAGGGATAATTCAATGAATGATATCCATAATAATGACCGTTTTGGACCCTACTTCCAATTATATAAAGCATTTTTGTAACTACATGATTGCAGCCCATGTGGTAAGCTATAAAATATATCTTTGAATTCATCAATCAACCTCTACAGTTTTGTTTAAATGCTTCCTACAAACTTACCTTTTCATGCAGACCATTTATTTACGATAAGAGTCAAAAAATGACTCACCCATGGCAAGTCATTTGACCATTTGTGTGCTGGAAGCAATCTATTTGAAACAGATTGCAACTCTTCAACTATGTTTAAATGTGGTCTTGTTCCCAAATTACATATATAGCTCATCAAGATTCATCCAAGATTCACTAAAACTCTTCAACCACTGTGCTTCTATTGACAATATCAACCCCTTCATAGACTACTATGGAAGATCAAATTGTGATTTCAACCTGTCCAATTGGATTGCGCTCCATCATTTGTTCTGGGTTACAACTATTTGATTATTCTATAATGGACCAACTTCCAGCCCTATAGATAACACTAACTTGGAGTCTATGAAGTTATATGTGCTGCCAAAATCAATAAGTGACATCATAGATCTTCCTACAATTTTACTTCTTACTCTCAAAGACTTACATTGGATTCTTGATGGTATAGCAGCAACGGGAACTATCAAAATCTTTTGCTGCTCTCGGCCTTCGGCAATTTCTTCAACTTTTGCCATTTCCTCGTTATCACTCTTTAACCAATTTAGTTTGTATTTTAAGACGATTTCTAGCAACCTTTAAATAATCTTATATTGCCTGGATTAACTTTTGCTTAAAGTTTTAACATATTTCCTAATGCATTGTTTCAATCCTTATGGAAATAAATATATCAAGTACATGACAGGAAGGAATATTTTCTACAGGTAACCTAACTTGGAAAACTTCTCTATAGAATATATTATAATATGTAACGGTGCCCTGATACTTCATGTTTTTGAGGTCCTAGAATTAATTTTCTTTGGTATCAGCCATGAATCTATATTAAAATGCAGTGACCCGAGCGATGATTTCCATCTAGTGGTTCTATGGTTCTGTCTTGTGTCATAGGCTTGTAGCTAATTCAATAAAGATCAGTTGCCAGATGTGATTTCTTTTCCTGCAGATGTTCCTTCTACAATATCCTCATGGTGCAGGTTGTGAATGTATTCAGAGATGTTGCTTTTTGTGTCAGATGGTGATGTGGAGATATCTATTCAAATCAGTTTTTTCCCTAAATACTTGGTGTGTGTGTGTGCCAATAGAATTTCGGAAACCAAGAAATCCAAGTAAGAAATGATCATCATTGATGTTTTTTTCCCTCAATCGCATTATGAACTTGATGTGGTCCAATTTTGGTAAGATGGTTTAAGAACTTGTCAAGGTTATCTATTCCATGTTGCCATTTCATAAAAGTGTCCTCCATGTAGTTCAGCCATAAGAAAGATTTCAACAGAGCCAATTCAAAAGCCTTCTTTTCGAAGTGTTCCATGAGCAAATTTGCAACGAGTTAAAATGGAGAACCCACGGCAATGCCATCTGTTTGCTCATAAAGATCACCTTTGTAGCTGAAATAAGTTGCCAAGCGGACCTTAACCAGCATTGTTGTTTCTTGCTTTGTCATTTCTAAGGCATATACCACCTCTCTGATTGTGAATTTAGTAAACAATGAGCAATATCAATAATAAAACCTAATACAAAGGTCCCCTTTATTTAAGATCTCTCAAATTGTCCACAAAGTAGGCCGAGTCCTTAACAAAAGTAGTGTAGCCAACTATCGGTTGAATATTTTTTGCAAGAAAGCCTTCTTCATGGAATTTTGTTGCATCAACAATCTACCTCAAGGGGAGGCCTTCTTCATGGATCTTAGCAAGAATATAGATTCTAGGAGTAACTGCCACCTTTAAGATCTACATTGCAGGGAAACGCCCCCCCGCTGTTTCTACCTGCAATCATACTGGGTACAAAACACAGGTATGAAATGTCCCCTTGCCATTTCCGGTACGTGCCCGGGCATTTCCGGTGGCACAAGTCCTTTTTAAAGTTTAAAAAAAAACAAAAACATTTGACTTCTAGAACACATTACATTAAACCTATATAAACACACTACATGCAATGGCAAAACACACACTCTCATTTATGATTTCAATACTATTTTTTACAAGAGTAAGGAGGAATTTAGGAGGCAGCCATTGCAAGAAGGAACAGCAAGGAGTTTGGAGGCAGACGTTGTTTTTTACAAGAGCAAGGACAAATTTAGTAGCAGCTTGAAAAAGGAATTTAGAAGCAAAGAGCAAAAAGAAGCAGCTTCAAGGAGAAAATCAAAGGTTTTTCTAATTTCATGCAACCTTTTATTCCATTTTTTTTACTGTTTTTTAATGTGATCATGATCATGAATGATGGGTGTATTCTTGAAAATTCCATTCAAGAATGCACACATCATTCATGATAATGATATTTATTTTTAAATTTTATGTCAAAACAATGTCCCATTTCTCTTTGTATAAACTCAAAAAAAAATTAATTTGAGGAGAATCTAGATGATTTATTCTAGATCATAGTCATTTGCACTGACATTTTTTTCTTTGAAGTTTGAACCTGGGCTATAACACATGACATGTCACATGATTCATCAACATGTGAAATTTTAAGCATGTGGAATACTTTGAACTTTCATGAATACTATTTTTTTTTTTTTTTAAGTGTTTTATCTTTTATGGACTAAAAATGTAATGCATTGTTTATTATATATATTTTTATAATATATTGTACAGATGTTTCCGTGACGATTCCTACCCAAGGATTTTTTAAAATCTGCATTTCTGCGTTTTGTTTCCGTTTCCATTTGCATTTCCTAGCAATGTAGTTTAAGATCAATCCCTTCGTTGCATCAGGAAAAAGTAGAAAAAAACAACCAAAATGGGGGAAAAATGCATTTTTTCTTTGTTCAGCTGCATTTTTTTCCTTTTTTGTGGAGAGTAGGTCAATTTTGACCCAGACTCTCTCTGACCTTTCTCAACTTCAATTTTGGCTTCTATTGCACCGAAGCAAAATCCTAATGAAGGAAGTTCTACATGCTCAGGGATATTTGCTTAGGGAAAAACCTATATATAGTTTTTTCTTGTTTTCCCACAAATTGTTTTGCTCTTAAAATATTTCATGTTGTAGAGCTCTTCTGGAATTGACTGCATAAAAAATTTAGCCGACCCTCTCTCTTTCCTTTATTCCTTTCCCTATATTGCAATCATCTATTTATGGAATTTTACGATGCATTGGCTTCTTTCCTTTCTTTCCTAAAGATGGATCTAGTAATGAGATAAGAAAAATCGGATGATAAAAATTTTATGCAGTTGATTCCAGAAGAACTATACCATATTTTACACTGCAGAGAAACTAATCTCAAAACAAAAATATTTCATGTTTTTAAATTTTTTGGACTTGCGCATTTTGATATTTTACAAGCATGGCTACAATGCTTCGAGGTTTGGTGATGTAGCAACAATAACCTTAATGACCTTCCTAATGATAGAATTCAGTGGGTTATGGCTTCAACAAAAGTTGCAATATTTATTGTGATATTCTGCTCTGTCCAAGACAATGTTTGCATTTCCTTTATTATCTTTAAATCTCCCTGCAATAGAATTCTTATTTAATCATTTAAGAGCCAAAATCTCTGATTTAATGAGATTGAAAGTAGCCTAACATTCTGAAGGATAGATGCAACCTCTTTTCTAATGGTGTCCCGTCTCTCTTAAAATATTACTCATTCTGGCCTCACTGATGCGTATAATTTTTTCATGCCTACATGCAGAATGCATCCTGGATCTATAGGAAAATTTAACCTTTTATCATGTATGCTGGTTGTACATTCATCCATGGAGGCATGGTAAACATTCCCCGCGTAGTCAGGTCTATGAAAATTACTTTTCCGCCTAACTTGGAGATGTTGGAATATATTCATGTGTCTGTAAGGGTTACAGAGGGCCATCTCAATGCTGTTTGCCATACATGATCAAATTATTTTTCGTAGTCTGTTATTAACAGTCCCTACCAGCTTAAGGTGTAGCTTGTAAGCACATAAGGAGACCGACTTTAATTCCTTAAGTGTTCTCCTTTTTTTGTTTTGTTAGCCTTTACCCTAATAATTTGTCATCTAATTATTGTAACAACATATTTCTTTTATGCCTCTTAACCCATATGCTAGCCCCCTTCTAATGCAAAGCTGAGATTACCCATATCACTTGATTTATTCTAGAAATAAATAAACACAATCCTCAAATATCACGAAAGTCATTGTATTAGATTTTGCAATCTATTGATAGACTCAATTGCATTTATGAATATCAACTCAGAAAATCCACTATGATGCAGCTATGTTGTTTGGGTACGGGTACGGGGACGTCTCGGGTACGCGGGTATGCCATTTTTCAAAAACCTTGATTTGGATACGTCGTGGGTACGTCTGTGTGTATATATATATATATATTGTATATTACTCATTTTTTTAGTAAAACACTTGAAACTACATAGTATGAAAATATTTGTCTATAAATGATAAAACACTTAAAAAAAAAATAATATTCATTCATTCATTACTTCAAAGACAAAATGTACATTCAAATCTAGAATAAATCATCTCGATTGCCCACAAAATCATGAATGCCACTCCCATTATTTTTCAACTTTATCATTTACTGACACTTTCTCTCACAAGGGCTCATCGGTGCACTGAATCTCACAGAGTGCATGCCTTAAGCGATGCACAGGGAATGGGGTGGGATCGGCTTCTGGCACTTTGCGAGAGATATTCTCATACTAATCTATCACGCATACATCCCTTCATGCAACCTTCATACCTCCTATGATGTCTCCTTGAAATAAAGAAACCCTGAAATATGGCTAAGTCTGAAACCCTGAAACCCTGGAATCTGACTAACTCTGAAATATGATAGGATCCTCCAAAACCTAGAATTTGCATTATAGCTCCTAGCGGTCCGAACCCCTCTCAAACATCCTGAAAGTATATAAATAAAATATAACTTCAAGTATAAGATACTAAATGTAAACTTATACTTAAATGTTTATTTTATTTATATACTGTTGGGTTCGGAGTGGATTTTACATATTTTAAATTTTTTTTGTTGACTTCCATTGTTTCTCCCTGTCGGTACCTTTCCGGATGCCTCCAACAGGTACCTCAGACGTACCGGTACCCGGGGCGTACCGAGACATGAAATGTGGAGGTTGGGGGGCGATTCCTGCAACACAGTGATGCAGACCATACAAAAGACAGAATCTATCAGCTTGTCTGGAAAAGACCTAAAGCTGCAGTGTCTCAGATCTAAATTACTGGATATTGTTCAGGAATGAAATTTGCCTGGAACAAATTTGCAGAGGTATACGATGACATTGACATGAGAATATAACAGCATTTTATAGGACTCAAAAATCCAGCAAATATTCTCTCAAATAAAGCCCTGTGGTGCCCTTGATAATCTTCACACTTATGGAACTCAAGAAAAAACTGAAATTTCCTTGGGACGCTAACCAGTTTTGTCGCTGTAACTAATTAATTATAATGCACATTCCACTAATCTTACTACTAAAGCATACATAACTGTTACATGACAAGCTTTGATTTGTTAGCTTTTTGATATAATATTTTTAGTTCTCTTATTCTAGGAATAGCATATATCTTTTAATGCTTCTAAAATTGTAAGTTTTCCCCTCTTCCAAAACAAAGCTGAGTTTTTCCACGTCACTTGATCCATTCTAGAAATAGTACATAATCTTCAAATATCATGACAGCCACCACATTAGGTTTTGCAATCTATCGTTATATTCAATAGCATTTAGTAATATAAATTCAACAGAAACCACTAACATCTAGCCAAATACAAGAGACAATAAAAATCAGCTTGTAAAAATGGCCTAAAGCTGCAGTTTGTTAGCTCTAGGCTAATGGCCTTTTGTCTGCGTATTAACTTTCCTGGAACCACTTGGTAGAGGCATACGATGTCATTGCCATAAGATTATAACAGATCTACAGCACTGTACAGCCTTGAAAAACCTATATACTTATGAACCGGGAGAAAATCTGCAATCAACTACGAACATTAACCAGTACCCCTTCTAACTACTAGCTTAAATAAATACACATACCTAAAAACACCACGAGATATCAATCTTGAATATCAAGGCACTTATCTTGGATTCGTCACATGCGACACTAATTAACAACTCTTTCAACTTCTCCACAAATTTCCTACTGACTGGTGATAAATGGCCTCAATCTAACTGCATCACTGTATTGGGCTCGAAACAAACTTTCCAGGAAGGAAAATGGTCTCCAAACTCCACAGTATGTCCAAGATATCTCAATTTTTTAATCACCTTCTCCAAGCATGACGAAAGAAATCCATATGATGGTCAAATTTTAGGTCAAAACTGCCCTGTAATGGTCACATGAACGTCAAATTTAAGGTCGAAACTGCCCTTTAATGGTCAAATGGATGTCAATTTTAAGGTCAAAATTTCTCTGTAATGGTCAAATGAACATCAAATTTAAGGTTGGCCATTTTTTAACACACTCAGTCAAAGGAAAGATTATAATCGCTCCTCCCAAATGCAAGTTACGTCTCTTGGTGAAAATAAATGCTTTAAAAGGAAATAATAAGTAAGAGGATGGTCCAAAACCAATGAGTTCTGTGGAAATTTTTCAATAAAGTCCATTAATTAAAACACAAATGCCTGAAGAGAAATTGGAAACATGACAGTCTATGCACTACTGGCAGTAACGCAGGCTTACAAACTGTACCTGAACTCAGCTTAGAACCCTATTTTCGAACAAACATTTAAATGGGGTCTAAAATTCTACCAGCATAATTCATGGCACATTCTTCAAAAAACCAATAAAAGGAAAATTGTAAGCAAACACTGGCCATCCAATTTTTATTTCAAAACCATGCGATACACTAACTAATGACAACTATTAATCACGTTTGGCAGACACATATAACTAAAGAAAAAGATTCCATTCAGCTCAGAAACTTCATTTGTCCTGTGCGTTATTTGAAACAAAATACCTGCAGAATCTAACTTCTACAAGTGTTCTCAACTTGCAATTGGTTGAGGAGTGGTTTAGAGATAAATTGGTGGGAGTTTACTACAGCTGGGCCAGGTTCAATTCTCAAAATATCCCCAGGCAGTGCCTGGGTTCTACATGAGAGTCCCCGAAGTGATACAAATAAAAAAAGTACCTCAGAACCATGAACTACTTACAATTAACTGAGCACCTTAAATCTCAGGGTTGGCAGTAGCAAGTGCCAACAAGGGGCCATAGGTTAATTTTCCACATAGCTACCAAAGTGAACATTGTTAAGCATCAGGCAATCTAGCATTTTAAGAAGTAAAACTAAAAAAATTGCATAAAAAACACAAAAAACACTCAAAATACAAACCTGACAATGTTTCCATGTTGCATTTCTTTAAGTAGTGAGATTTCACGTATGGCAGTACTAGGAACACCCTCATCTTCTTGCTCCAGACGAATCTTCTTCAGAGCTATGGTCTCATTTGTCACTCGATCGCGAGCCTTATACACAACACCATATGTTCCTTCCCCTATCTTCTCAACCTTCTCGTACTGTATAAAAACCGAAACAAAAAACATAAACTAAAGTTTCCAAAGACAAAATAATTATACTGTTTACCAGAGTAAAACCATTTCACAAATAAAGAACAAAATAGTAAGTACAATGTGCAAAAATAAAGAGTGTCCTTCAATATTGAAGGGCATAGATGAAGAAAATAGCTTGCAATTTAAATTTAGACTAATTAACAACGCAACTTTAACCTGTTACAGATGTAGTGAACATCAAAGAAGACCACTGCTGTTTAAATTCTGAAGTAATAAGCATTCAATTTATTTTTATTTAAATATTGATCTACACAAGTATCAAAGATTGGCCAATGGCAGGGGAGAAGAATACATAATCAAAAAAGTACATAACAATGAGAGTGTTTAGTGCATCTCCAGTAAATTGAGATATAAAACTAAAATAGAATGAAATAAGAAGGCAGTGAAAAGCTCAAAAAGAAACAGTATCATCAAGCAATATATCTCAAAGCTGCATTGCCTGAAAACCTAAAGCTAAACTAGTAATAGGTTTCATATTGATATTTTGTTCAAGGCCATTGACACAACTTTAACCTTTTACAGATACATTAAAGATTCAAGAAGATCGTTTTTGTTTAAATTTAAAGTAAATAAGCATAAGAGATTAAATAAAGTACTGGCCTGGTCCATTCAGCCCAGTCAAAGCCTCCGTTCTGTTGGATTTCGTTCCTGCAACAGTTGAGGCAGATAAATCTGGACGAGTACAGCAAATGTACATAATTAAAGATTGCCCTATAAAATTGTTACTAATGAACATTTATCACTAAGGATTTCTGTGAAATTTTACATGTGCACAATTATCAATAAGGACTTATGTAAAGCTTTATATATACGTCATAATACTAAAATAATGACAGTATAATGGTAAATGCAAAGTAATTTTTACAAATATCCAGCCCTCTTCTATATCAGATACCAGGTTCCGTTAGGTAGCAAGTATAAATGGCCGCTGCAATAAACCAGCCCTGCGCCGAGCTCAAATAAACGTCAAATGACAGAAATGATGGAAATGCGGCTGAGATCTGAAGACACAATACAGCAAATTTGATAGCAAGCAGCACAATGATTATGACCACATACCGACAAATTCGTCAGCATCAACTGACAGAAGTTTTAATCATAGCACGCAATGAGCTGACCAGGGTTATATGGACGTCTACAAGCGACCTAACTTAGCTAACGAAATGAGCAAAACACACTTCTGTCTAGTGACGGCAACGGAATCCTGGAATAGGCAGCGAGCAACAACTGAAAATTCAAGGAACGGGTAGCAACGGCGACTTATCTGTCTAGTGACGCAGACAGAAATGCGATCACGCCAATCGCAAGCAAACAAGCTCGGGGATGAATGTAATGCAGGAAGACATTCCGTCAAGCGACGCGGATTACGCAGAATGAATGAAACAGAATGTTTGAAACCCTCGACCGAAATCGAATGCCTGGAATGTTGTGTGTGTTCCTAACTGCCATTAACGTAACATGACAGAATGTAAGTTAACATAACATACCTTTGTGGGCTCTACTTGCAGTGGGTTATCCAGCTGTGCATAAGTGTGATCTGTGCAATGATAACGAGGATGGGCAATTATTTCTTCTGTTGTTTGTTTTAAGGGATTTTGTGGCGGGAGAGACCAAATAAGCGCTTTTCACAGGATCGGCTGCTCAAATTATTTTCCACCATTCACGATTAAGGCCTACGCCGCGCGTCGCCCTATGGTCATAGCGGGGGCGCCACATGTGACCGCAAATCTGAATTATGTCAGGTTGGAGGTCGTTAGGGGCTCCGCCAATCAACGGGATCCAATGGTTGTGTTTTTGATTTAATTGGAAAGCTACCATCATAACTAAAAATAAATAAATAAAGGCACTTTTTAGGGGTAACCTGTCTCTATTATTTCTCTAAAGAGTTGTTAGCCCTTGTTGTACATGAATCTTTTATAATTCGTTTCACCAATTAGAAAATGTTCCCTTTAAATATTTTTCTTCTAAATAATTGTTGGTTCTCTTTATCTATTTTAATTACCTTCACCAATTATTTTTTATTAGTGCATGCTTGGTATTATAGTGAAGGTCTCACTTTATTATTTTTGTATAATCTTTGTTGATTGTGAATCAAAAGTTGTGGCCTATTATAAATTCAAGTCGTTTTCTTATGTTTAAAGAGTGTTGCAATAAAATATTATTTTTGTTAATTGTCTGTTAACGAGTGAATAATTATAGGAACGGTAGCAAATCAAAAATCGGAGTATTAATATTTATGTACATGAACGAAAATCTGAAATAATCAGTTCCATGTTTTACTACATGCCCAACAACACCCATATGTGCCCTTGCAAGCAGCGGGTGGCCCTCTGAAGATAGATGGGGAGCTGAGGGGTATCGGTCTTCTGTGACTCATATTAGTAGCTCGGTGATTTTTTAGGATGAAAATTATAACTTCGCATGCGATTTACAACAGTGCTTTACGGAAAGGTAAAATGTGCTTCATAACTTTAAATTTAACTCCTAGACTTGTAGTTTATTGTGGAGATTGTTGTGGAAGTGACTGTGAAACCTACATGTAAAACATGTATTATGATGAATTACAGGGGTACAACAAACACAATGATGCCTTTCTTAAATCCCTAACAAACTCCTTAAAGCCCTAAAAGTAAGTTTTTAGTGTTTGCTTCATTGAGTTGATTAATGGACAACCTCACTACATGATTTGAGGGCAGATCTATATCTCACAGTTCTTTATTTTAGCATGGTTTAAATTTCACCATTGGTTTTAAAATGGATCGCTACAAATCCATTTCATGTATCATTTTGTTTGTGTATTTTAATATGTTTCAGTTTTGATTTCTAGACTGGCGTTGTCACCTCAGCTTATCAAGGTTTTTCTATGTCTTTAACTTTATACTATAAGCTTAGATTGTTTTTGTTGATGCATTTTCTTGTTTTCAAAATAATATTTAATTATCTAAGAGCCTGCACTTTGCATGTATCCCAGTGATTGTTACAATTATTTTCTTAGTCATATAAATCTTGTTAGAATAGACATTTACTTCGACGTCATTCAAGACTTTCTAATGCATTTGAGCAACTGCTGAATTTTTTTTGTCTTTCATTTCCTCATAATCTATATTACTTACTGACAATCAGCGATAATCATTTTAAGGTTTTCTATAGCCATTAACATCTGGTATTTGTGCCCCTGGGACTTATACACCTGGATGTGTATTGAATTTATTTTAAAGCACAACAAGCACATTGGTGACTATGAATCTAAAAAAATAAATTGGAGCATTAGCTTAATTTTTTATTTTTAGCCTTCTAAATATCAATTTTTAACACAACACTGGTGGATTATGCACAGTGTCAAGCATGTGGCAATTAGTTGGTTTTACACAAAAGGCAAGTACTCAGGCTGCAATACGGCTCTTGTTAGAAAATGTCCCTTGCAAATATTTTCTTCTAAAGTTTTCATCTTATTTTTATCTTTTATATTATATTTTTAAAAATAAAAAATTTGGAAAAGATTATTTTCTGATTTTTTATTGGTTGAAGTAAAATAACAAGACTATTTTTATAAGGAAATTGTTTTATTTGTTAGAGTAAAAAGAGAGAAATTAGTCAACTTTTGAATAAAGATTTTTATATTCGACTACATTAAAGCTTATGCCCTTTTGCACGAATATCCACAAATGAGTTCAGTTATAATTTAACATTTAAAAATACATTGGTCACTGTCAAATTAAATAGTCACAACCCCCGCCATTGCTATGCATATTCAAATTTTTTCATGCACCTTCATTGTATGTCTTTATGAAATGCATTGCTATGTTGTTGCTTTTTCTTGACAAAAATAAACAAGAGTTGATTGTCATAAGAAGAGGAAAGATTTAGGAGCGGAAACTGCACTATTGATTTTGTTGCAAAGGTGAGTGGAAACCTTTACATGTGTCACATTCATTTGAGATATACACCATATGAATGTATAAAGGGTTATAATTTTTATTACCTGTGCAAATTTTTTTTTAAACATTTACTATATTGTTTGCAAAATAATTGTCAATGTATTGCTCAACCTATTTTTCCTTGGTTCTCCCATAGTTAAAATTGTGCTTCTTTAGAGCCTCTCTTGTATAAAAGGATATCCTCTACAAGGGATCTCCAACTAGTGAAGATAACTCTTGAAGCTTCGCAAGTAGAGAGAGCAAGATATCATGGTATCCTTTCGAGGAGGCCTCTACACATTTGATTGGTGTTTAGACAAGGTCCTCTTGCACTAGTGGGAGCTCCAGGAGACCTAATATAACCTGCAACTCAAATGGGTATTCTCTAAACTCACTAGTGAATGATCATAAGGGTTACAACTAGCTTTCGAAGTGACTAAAAAGGGGTTATCATCAATACCATTTTCAAAAAATGGGGGGATTGATAGCTCGTCAAAGGCTTTGATTGGGACAATCCCTTATTTTGCATCAAATCCCTGATACAAACCATCAAGAATGCATTTTTCATATGTGAGAGTGCACATGGATGATAGACTTTCAAAATATGAATACCCCATGCTCTCTTTTTTAATCAACCTCTCTCACTAGCCCTTAAAATTTAATGGGTTAATAGGATGTTACTTGTGATAAAACCTCCCTAAGTCCCAAACAATGATATATTGGCTTGTGGGTATTGTTGTAAAGAGATTGCATTTCTCGGTAGGTGGTCTAATATGTTCACTTTGCATATTGAATAATATTTTTGCTATTTTGCATAGGTTTTAGGTAGATAATGTAAATACACGTCACACAAAGTATATTGCAATGAGCAAGTATCAAATGAGTTAATACATCATTGGAATTGTATTAAACTTTTGAAAGACAAGTGGTTGCATAGTTTGGAAATATTGAAAAACTATGCATTTTTTATTTGCATTAAATGTTAATTACTCACAATATCTCAGTGGAAATACAATTTAATTTTCTCACAGCTTGCTACAAAGGTTGGTGGTTTGCATTTCATTACCAGTTAATGCCATCTATTTTCAAAGTTATTATTATGGCACCAAAATCACATTATTCTACCATTGCACCTGATTCTACTTTATCTACTACTCATTTATGATTTTTTTTTCTTTTTTCTGTAGCAAATATTTACCATTTTTTTCCTCTAATTAGATATTTGTAATAAAATTTGGGTGTGAGGTGGCTCTTTACAACATTGGCATTTTATATAATCCTCAAAAAGTTTGTTGTTGTAAAAATAAAAAGTCCAAACCATACAAGAAAAGATACAAGGCTTACTATAAAAAGCATAGTATTCCTCTTGAGTATTATAAAAAGCCTTTCAAGAATTAAAAAAAAAATTAAGAGAGAATCTCCATAGAGTAAATTCAAGCTCAAATGTTTCTTATGTGAAAAACATTAGATGTATTTCCCCTAAATGTCCTTGTAGATTTTATAATAATCTAGGGATATCTTTTCATCTACTCGACAAATCTTCTCTTAGCATAAGTATCTCGAATAACATCCTTTACTTGTTTACTAAGTTGTCCAAAAATAAACATTTCAGGTTTGATTTTCTCACCAACTTCATTCTTTTTATAAGTGATATATTTCAAAACTTGATCAGCAAGTTCAACTAGATGAGCATTTATAAAAACTCTTTTAGCTTCATGAGATTGACCTTGTTGAAGTTTCCTAGCCAAATTAAGAAAATCACATTTGAATTGAGACCAATTTATAAAATCACAACATTTCATTCTTAAAAGGACATTATATCCTCTAGCATATAATTCCTTATGGTTGTATTAAGATTATTGAGGCAAGAAATACCTTGAGTGAGATCATGCCTTCTAATGAGATCATGTTGTTATATATTAAGAGAATCCCACCACTTCACTATAATATCACTAAAGCTTGCAAAAAATCATATCTAAGCATTGTGACTTAGATCTATTGAATGATTTATTATGGTTGAAAGAACAAGCAAGAAGTGTAGCAACAAGTACATGTGTCATTATGTTAATGAATTAAAAGACCATTTTTTTCCTTGGATTGATCAGGTCAATTGTTCAATTCATGTCAATTATTTGGAGTATCGGATGAATGTTTTTTTTTAAGACAATTGCTTATATAGATATACTTTGTTAAGTATGGTTGTACCAATGTTGGTTCTTCTTCTAAAATTTTATTCCACGAGGAAGTTCAAAAATCTAATGTTTTAGGTATTAAGTGTTTTGTTTTTCTTGATTTTACATGACTCGACATCTCTTTATCTAACATTTTGACATTACACTTGCCTACATTTACATTTATCAATGTCAGAGCTATTGCAATCTACCAAATTGGCTATGGAGAAGGGATAAGCTTAAGGAAGGGATAGATCTTATATTGTGTAATTATTAGATTACATTATTCCTGCCTTGGTTGAAGCTTTGCATAAGGTCATTTAGACACTCCCTATCAGTGTTGCATTTTTTGGATCATTATATTATTTGGATTGTTTTGTTGAGTTGTAATTCTTTGTTGTCATGTACTATCTTTTACTAACAGGATTTTGTATGTCTTATAATTCTGTAGGAGCCTGAAACTAAAATTTGTTCAAGCATGTTTGATGCATTGAATGAATGACTACAAGTGAGATTTTTTGTTTTCTATACATATACAAAAATAGAAAGTTTAGATGCTTTAGTTTTTTTTAAATGTGTTCATTTTTAGAGTTATATTAACTTATAGCTTTTGGTTATGTTTAAAACAACTCAATAGCTTTTGTGCATGCATGCATGCTAACGTTGCATGACTAAGATAAATATAATTATGATTTGATGTTGTGGGTACTTTTTGTATATAGTTTATTTTTATATCTATTACATTAGTATATGTAGTTATATCTAAATGTCTTGCATTAGTTATTAGATAATTTCCATATATTATAATAAGTTGATTCAATTGTTATCTAGATGTTTTAAATTGGGTCCCTTTACTGCTATTATCTTTTAATCAACTTCTAAACATTTTTTTGTTAATAGACAGTATTGGCCATCATGGATATTATGATTATTAACATTGCATGTGGTTGGATCCCAATGATACTACAAGTTTGAGTGTTACTATGTATAGATATCAGGTACCTTCCTTGATCAAGGAAAAGTAAAGTCAACAATGGATGAAATCGAGTAAGTTATAATAGTGAGTGAAACTAGAAAGAGGAAACAGATAGAGAGGACTAAAGCAGAGGACTCTTATGTAAAGGAAGGGGAAATACTTCAAGAGGAGAATGAGTACGAAGAAGTCGACTTTGATCAAGCGAGAAAATTTTTCTCACATTATTTGTTTTCGCTTTGATGTTTGAATTTTGGAATTTTTTATCTTGATTTTTAACCTAAAAAATGAGATTTTATCTGAGTAGGAACTTTTAAAGATGAGTCATACAACTCAACATTACATGCTCTAAAATACAGTATATTTAATTTTTGTTTGGGTTTGTGAATGCGTAGGAACAATCATTAAGATCTTTAAGTCCTCTTTTTTGACATTATTTAAACTATATTAAGCTTAGATACATGCATAATTGATAGTAATTAGATACTTTCTCTAAGGTTATCTCAGGGCTTATTATTACTATTGAGATTGTTTGGATCAAGGAACTACTAGTAATAGTGGTATGTTACTTTCTATAATTTTGATACTAAAATAAATAATTTATCATTTCATTACATCTTGTATAAAAGAGGATTGCATAATTGTTCTTTTTCATATATTTTAACTTGTTTTGATTTTTATACATAAATTAATTTGAACATATTTGAAATGTGTGTTCTATTGAATCACTTTCATTAATTCTTTTCAGGGGAAGGATAAAACAACAAAAGAAAGAATAATTACAATGTGTATTTGTAGATGATATTTATGGATTATACAACACTTTAGTCTTGTACACTTGAAAAACTCAAACCTTGTACGTTCCTCTTAATTCTTGACCTTTCCCACTTTTGCAAGTCTCACATATACTCTATCTTGTGCCTCTTGGCCTATATCTCTTAGTCTAACTGGTATTATGTCCATGACCCAGGCCTTCTATCTTGCCCATAATGCTTAAAATGTACTTGTCTTCCATCGCTATAAGTTTTGAACCTATACCTACTTTTCTACTCTCTAAACACTAACGTTTGGGACAGATACTAGCATTGATGTTAGTGTCCTAGCCCGATGTAAGTGTTGCCCTAAAGTCATCCATTTTACAAATAAAATGTATCCTAATGGTCAGCCTAAGTGATGTAATGTGAGTTACTTTTCCAAGGGATTGATATAAATATAAGATCAACCCTCATTCATTCCTCACCTAGCACAACCTAAGGCAACCTATCAAAACCATTCAATATAACAAAGCTTTCATATTGTATCCTACTCTCATATATATCATAGGAATAACACATATAGGGTCTGAAGTACTAAAAGAGTATCCCAAGGGATATATTTTTCAAGTTACAAGCTAGGTCATTATTGTACTTGCTTTTCACACATTGCATGATTCACACGTAAGCCAAAATGTAGGGGAGAACTACATCAGTATGAGCCCCTCTTCAGAGTATTGAATATGTAGGTAATGCTCATTGACAGAGGGGTCTTTGGGGTCAGCTTGGCACCGTGTTCCCATTAACCCATTTTTCCTAGGGCATTATTCAAAAGCAAAGAGAAGTGAACCTAGGGTTTTGATCAATAAATTGAATGTGACAGTTTGTGCTCAAGATCTAAAGACATCAAGTGGAAGGCAATAAAAACCCCAAAAAACCCAATTAATGGATTCAAAAATAGAACTTGATGTCAACATAAGGATACTATTATCAACATAGGTGTTTAACTTGGATGCAAGTGTTTAACAATCAAACATAATCAGAATTCAGAGTGAACAGAACACCTTCTTCAAAAGTTCATTTCAAATTTCTATATTTTATTTTCAAATCTAACTTTTATCTTACTTATATGGGTATAGATTATGAATGCTTAGTTACATCTTTGCTTTGGCCCTAGTGGTTGTGTGCTTCACAGTTGTCTTGAACATTGCAAACGTTATGACATCACTAGCAGAATGCCATGCGTGGAAGCTCCATTATGATCATTACTTTAATCGACCTAATAATCAATGTGTTAGGGATAACCTAACATTAGTGCTCACAGTTAAATATTTAATGTAAGGTAAATTACTATTTATCGAATAGTAATTATAGTATGGCAAGTTAGTAGTTAACTATTATTAGTTACATTGATATATTAATAATATATCATGTATAGTTAGTTGGTTAGTCAAATATATTTTTTATAGAAATAATATATTTTACTTATACTCATATCTCTATTAATGGGTTAGCTATTAGATTGCCTTCCTATTTTATAGAAAGTGGTTAGTCAGTCTTGGCTATTTAATAGCCTATGTAATATTTGAAATATGAAGGAATAATAATATAATCAGAGTGTGTAAAATATTTCATGTGTTCTATTTTTGTAATCGGCTCCTTTTTTCATATTTAGTCTATGGAGATCTGAACCAGCTCCTTTACAATGTATTGCATATGAAGACCTAAGAGAACACCAAAAATAGGATAAAACCTCTTTTGATTACAACTATGATAATAAAAAAACTAATTATGCAAATGCAAATATAAATAACTAAGGTAGTGATTATGATCTTTCTACTTTTGGGTATGACTATGATGACATCACTCTTGTTTATTACACTGTTCCTATTCCTTTGTTTTATAATGATGAATAGTTAAAAGATACATAAATTGGTAACATTCATAATGTTTAAAATTGAAATATTGCATGCATACCTTCTTTAGTTACTTCATAAAGTGTGTGTGTTTCCCCCCTTCCAATAATGCAAATGTCAAAGACACTGCATGTTCCTCCCCTATCTCTCATGATGAACACATTGATGAAATCAAGTGTGTGCCTTATTTTCCAAGTAATATTAATTTTGAAAATTATTTTCCCTATTTGGATGATCCAAATGAAAATAGCCAAATTTGTTCTTCCCCTCTAATTTGTGATGAGAAAAATGCATGTCCTATGTCTCTCATTGTCTTGCTTGAGGAAAAAAATGAGAATACATATAACCATCATAAGGAAGTACTTATAAAACATACGATGTTTGAGGACACAAATAAAATCCCAAGTATATTCTATGTATTATTTGCAAATTTCAAGTCATGCAAGACAGCGAATCAAAACTAACATTGCATCTTCTCTCCTTGCTTTAGAAAGTAAAACTAAAAGTGAACATTGCATTCTTCCTTCTCATGATGTTACAAATGAATTATAAAGTGTTTATTGCCTTCACTCCTTTGAAATTTTTGATACCAAAGAGCAAATGATTAGAAGTAAATTCTTTCCCCAACTCCTATTCAATGTCAAGAGATTTTTTATGATAATAATACCAACCTTTGTGCAATCCAACAAGAGATACCTCTTTAACCATGGATACCACTTTGCAATAGGAAATAAAAACATGTTATCATTCACCCTTTCTCAGGGAAAAATATTCAATTATTCCTATGTTCCATGTACATGGTGTTGTGGCCAACACACACCCCCCCTTTTTCTACAAAAATTGGGGACTCCTCTTTAAAATCATAATCCAGAGTTCTCAGACCTTTTATCTCACTCAGACCAAATCCATAAGGAGATAATTCTTGAATTTCATTTTTGCCTTGGTCTCCTTGAGCATATTGCATGATTTTAATGGCCTATTAATCCTTGTTGAGAGCCCATGTGACCTCTAAAGTTAATGCAATTGAACCTTGGCGATATCCCAAAGTAAACCAGGGTCTTTCTTACTTAAAGGGTTTAATGTGCTTACTTTTATGTAGGATTATTTTCATTGAAAACTCTTGGGTCTCAAACTCCTATAGTCTTAATTTCCTAGAATGTCAGACTCCCTGAATCCTACATGGTACCTGGTGAAATCTAGCTAGAATCTAGGTGAGTGTTTTATTCATTACATTTATTTTCATTTTACTTAGTTTATTTTCATGGATTTTGACAGGAGGAATGGTCAAATGAAAATAAGCCACATGGATAGCTATCAATGAAGCTAAAGCCTATCAGAGCTTAGCTAATTAGGGTGCCTCAACATCGGATGTGTTAGTCTCCTAGACCTGACAGAGATCTCAAAGCCCACGAGAACTGACCAAATGAGATAGTGCCATGTAGCCTGTAGTCAAAGCTTGTCAAAGCTTAACCAATTAAGGCACCCAAAATTTGAAAAGGTCAGTCTCCCATACATGAAAAAGATGTTGGAGCCTAGGAGAGCTCGACCAAATGAGATAGTGACACATAGCCCACGGTTAGATCTTGTTAGAGCTTATCTAATCAAGGTACCCTAAAGTCAAAATGGTTAGTCTCTTGGACCTAACAGAGATGTCATAGTCTAAGAGAGCCCAACCAAATAAGAAGGTGTTACATGGTCTATTATCAGGATTGTCAGTCTCTTAGACCTGATAGAGATGTCAGGGCCTAGGAGAGCCTAATTTATAACATTAGGTTATGTGGCATTTCCATGCAAGACTGGTAAGGAGATCCCTATAGACCCCAGGGTGGTCAAAATGAGGTATAGTCAGAGTCAAAGGGCTAATCAAAAGATGTCATGCATCTTCTAGTTGGCAATCTCTTTCTCCCAAGTGTATAAAGATAAGGCATTACATGACACCTAGGTGGTAACCACTATAGCAAAAACCAATTAACAATGTACATGTGGTATGAAGCAAGAACTACCTAAGAAGCCTCAAAAATGGTATGGTTGTGTGCCTACCACGCTCCAGGTATTAATTAAATGGGAAAATAGGCCCTAATTGGACAAGTAAAGGATGTCCTCTTGTAACTTTTATTAGTAGTAAGAATAGTGGTGGAAACTCTAGTAGGCTAGAGGACTTAGGCTTATTTGGAAAAGATTGCTCTAATAGAGAGAAAATTTAGAAATTTGGTGGTTATAGTGCACAAGGGCATGTTCTCAGAGTTGGATTTTATGCCCATTTCAGACCTAAACTTGTATCAAACATATGCTAGGATCATAAAGGCTACAATTGAGGAATGGTTGGGCCTGACAAAGGCTATAGTGGAACCCCTAGAAGAAGGTAAGAAGAATATATTAGCCTACTTCAAAGTAGTCAATATCTCAGTGCCATTCCACTTAGATGGCACTATGTTAGAGCTTGGGGTTCACTTAGGTCATTTTGACCAAGTTATGAGGAGAAAGGTGGCTAAGGGCAACAAGACTGGAGCCCAAGTGATGTTGGAACTATCCACCTAATCCATTGAGAGCACTATCCAAGTGTCGTAAGTCAAGGTGGCTATGGAGGCCCCAATCCAAGTTTATCAAGGGTTGGTGGGCCATTCAAAGGTGGTCTTATGATATCTACCAATGAATATGGCCAAACTATGCTAGGAGTTTGACCTATTGGCAGTTGCAGTGGCTATCAGGGGAGCAGAGTCTAGATAATTGGGAGTTAGTTCATCTATAGCTCTTCCACATATTAGTTAGTTGGGCCCTTGGAATGTTTTGAAGGGAGTTGGGGGGATTTTATTCTCTTTTTTGAAATTGATATGGTTATAATAGCCTAGAGTGTCCATCATGACCGAGGATGGGAATCTCATGCTATTAAGAAGCAAACCCCATCCTCATCTATAAATGTATAACTATATATTATTTTATCAATTCTTAGTCCCAAAATGCTGTCAGAATTAAGTTAGGATTTCACCTACTTCTTCCTTCGCCATTTTATATTGTGAATGTCTATCACGATCAATACTTTTGTAAACAAACTCATTTTAATGAATGAAATCTTTCACTTTCTACAAAATCATGGTTTATTTGTCAAAAGTTATAAATTATTTCCAGTTCTTAAATGAATGTTAATGCCAAGGAAATTAAACTAATGTTTTGTTACTTAATTACTTAGTGGTTATAACATGCTTTGTTGTTCTAACACATTTATGAACCCTTTTCATTTTCCTTTTCATGTGTTATTTACTATGGGATTTCGAAGATTGATATTAGTGAGGGGTTTATAAGTTAAGCATTTTTTCATGTTTTGTCATACTTTCCCATTATACAATACCAAGTCAAAACCTTCGATGAAGCTCGACACATAGTGGTACAACTGTGGCAGGGCCCTTAGCTTGGTTCTTGAAACATTAACACCTTTCAGGCCAAGAAACACTCTTTCCTACCCTACTTTACCCTCTTTTTTGTGTTTATTTCAAAATCCAAACACTCTCCCCTACTTTAGAAATCTATGAAGGGTGGCCCAAACAATAAACAACAAATAAAATTTATTTCAGATAGTAACTCGCCCAAGGTGAAATTGCACATATATTGAACCCTTGGTAGTAACAATCATGTCTCTTTGAATAACAAGGGTTAACCTGCTTGGTCCTTGGATTGAACTAGCATTAATCGTAAAATTAAAAAGGGGATATTTTATCCTATGCATTGTCTCTTACTTTCCTCTTCGAAACACTCAATCCCATGAGTGCCTTTGGAGGCATAAAGAATTTTGGGCACGACAATAGTTAGTGCTAGAAGGAGGACCTATTTTTCATACCTATTTGATAGTCTATTTGGTTTATGCTAGTTATTCTTACTAATGGTAATATTTTAATTGACACTTTTTTGTGAAATACCCTAGAGCCTATTGCACCTATCATTAGGGCTAGGTATCATCATGGTAAACTAATTGTCTCACCATTGAAGTTCCATAGGAGGCCCAAAATTGGTAGACCTAGACCTGGTCTAGGAGTCAATTCCACTAGTTCATCTTAACAATTTCTCCCAAATAAACCACCCATTATGGCTCTCCAAGTATATTGGTTAGCCAGATCGACTATCAACATTCCTCAAGTTACCCATGACTTACCTTAGAACCCTGAACAATATCTTCCCCACTTCACTCTTGACATGGGATGAATGGCTGAAAAACACGTAACCTCATATAAGACTACCCTGAGACTTTTTCAATGTGGAACATGAGGATGTAACATGTAGACTTTTCCCCTTCAGATTGATGGACTCAGATTATGATTGGTTCTTCAACCTCCCTAAAAACTCAATCATGAGTTGGGACCTATTTAATAATGCTTTCTTGGCCCAATTTGGGTATGTCATTGACCCTAGAGTCCTCTACAAACAATTTTCTTGCATTAAATGAGAACCTATCATGCCTATTATAAACTTCAATCCCAGGTTCCAAAAAATATGTAGCTAAGTTATGGTGTTATACCAATTGAATGCCTGACTGGTGTTGGAGATGTATAAAAAAGCCTTAGACCCATGGATGACTATGTTCTTAAGGTGAGACCCCCAGATAGTTAACTTACCCCTGACTTATGTTGAATCCATAAAGGTTGATAGGTAGTTAAACCCTTGAGGTCAAATGATGGCTCCTATTCCCAATGTATTGCCACATATGCCTACCTTGAACTTGTTTCCCAATGTCAACTAAAACATTCCCCTGCTTCAACTGCTAGCCATAACGAACCAACTACCTCTGAGTCATGTTACACAAAACCAACACCTAAACTTTCTCAACCTAATAAACCATGAAATGTCCTCTCAATTACATCACTAAGTAATGTTGGAAATGGCTGACAATAACCCAACTATACCTCAAGAGTCTACTAAAAATGAGTTAGATGTCATCTAATGAATGGTCTAGAAACTAAGTAATGACTTCTTAGGTCTCTAAAGACAAATGGGAAACTCTAATGTTGAAATTTCAAGAAATAACTTCTCCTACCAAAGACAAAATAGGAATTACAGTCATCCCCATAATTAGCCAGAGGCTTCCCCTAATAGGCTACTCAAAGTTAACATCTGCAAGATAATTATACCTAACGGGTGCTAAGTGCACAACATAATTGCCCATGTTGACCCAGATTGTATAGAGTTTTGTAGCACCTTTGAGATCTTCCAGAGAGAGATGGAAGGGTACGAGGTGGTTCCAAATCATCCATAATCATCAAACTTGAGTAGACCCCCTAGCACAACCATGGTCATGGAAACTATGAAGTTTCCCAACCAAGAAGACAATAACCTATAGGAGAGTACTAATGAGGTCCATGCATTCCAGCAATTTCAAAGGAGTAATTATACCCTAAGGAACTGACAACCATAACAACCTCTTACTACCTTGACACCCCCAAACAATAACACAACCCCACCAGATCATAATGCTAGGAATGACCCTTTGCCTCCAAAACATTTTGAATTGAAAGCTCTTGCAGAGGTCCTACTAGTTCAGAACAAGGGAATCTATAACATAGTAAAGGACATGAAGAAAATGAAATCAATCGTCACCCTTTATGAACTTGCTCAAATCGTTGACCAACGTGATCTTCTACCAAAATCCTTAACTAAAAATCCAACATAGCCTACCCAAACTGAGTAGAAAGTGGCCCATACCAATGTTCTCATTCATAAAAATAAGATGGAGGTCCCCCTATTTCTCCTGACCATCAAGTTATTTGTAAATAACCTATATAATTTCTTAGTGGACTCGAGAGCCTTAGCAATTATAATGCCAACTGGTATTTACAAGAAGTTAGGGGTAGTTTAAGATAAGGTGGTGGTTCAACTAGACAAGGTAGATGTCAAAGTGGTGGGTGAACTTCTAAATGTCCACATGCAACTAGAATCTGAACCTAGGATTCAATGGTTCATAGACATCCAGGTGGTAAAGATTCTTTAAATCCATGACATGCTCCTTAGTAGGGACTGGTCTAAAACATTAAATGAGTACATGGTCACTAACTTTTCTCATATGTGGTTACCCTATAGAGGTGTAGCTAATGAAATCTATGTGGATAAAGAACCCCACATGAAACACATGATTATTGAATATAATGCTATCAATGAAAAAGTGAATCTATTATCCTCAAACTTAGGAATTTATACACTAACCACAAAACTTGCTAAGGATATAGCTAACAATGAATCAGACCTATTAGACCCATGGTCTCTATATGTAGATGGGTCTCGTTCCAAGCAAGGCATTAAAGTAGGTGTTATACTGATGGATTCCCAAAGAAAGAGATACATAGATTTGTATAAAATATAATTCCCCTATACAAATAATCTGGTAGAATAAGAGGCCTTAATCATAGGGTTATAGTTCGCATTAAAGCATAAAGACAAAGAACTAGGGGTGTTTAGTAAGTTTGAATTGGTGGTTAACCAAGTTAAGATTAAATTTCAGTGCACGTTGTCCTAACTTAGGAAGTATAAACATAGGGCTTGGGATTTGATCAAGATGTTTAGCATATTCAATGTCATCCCTATCCCTAGGGAAGAAAACCAAATTACTGACTCATTGACATCCACAACAACAAACTTAACTCTCCTAGATGACACCTAGTTGTAAGAGTTCTTTGTGGAATTGGTCCCTTGCCTATCCACCCTAGATAATGTGATGAATTTCTAGGTATTTTAGGATGATCAATAGATTATCCAATTCCTTATTAATGTTGGGACATTTGAGGCCCAGGTAATCGATGAAACAAATGAAAACAACCCTAAAACTGAACTTGATAAGGATGGATCCTCAAGATTCATGGGAATTGAATCCTAAAAGAGATGATTACCTTAGAAAGGGTGTTTGATACCCTATAACCCATACCCCAAATAAAGAAACCCAAGTTCAAGAACTAGAAATGTCAAATCATCAACCTTGACTTTTTAGAAAAATATCAACTGTTAATATGGGTCTCGATTGGATGAACCTTGAGCTTTAGTAGCTATGAAAATTATTTTTATGATATAGGGATGTAATTGCATGGGCCTATAGAGACCTCAAAGTCTTGGAACCAAGGGCGATTACTCACACCATCCCATTTAAACCAAGTGAAAAATTGTTTAGGCAAACATAGAGACCTATGAACCCAATCATGGAACCATTAATACACAAAGGTCCATAAGTTACTCTCTATCAAGAGAATTTATGTGTTTCACCATTCTCCCTGGGTAGCTATCCTAATGCCCGTGTGAAATAAGAATGAATAAAACCTTTTATGTGTATACTTTTAGAACCTAAACTGAGCCTCAGACAAAGATAACTATCCATTACCTCCCCTTAATGAGGTGATTCAAATGTTGAGTGGATCCCAAATAATCTCTTTCTTGGATAGAATCTTGGGATACAACTAGGTCCTAGTCAATTCAGAGGATTGAGTTAAAATTGCATTTATCACCAAATGAGGGACATTCGCCTATAAGAAAATTCCATTTGGGTTGATCAATGCTGGAGCAACATTTTAAAGGGTGATAGATTTTGATTTTGAAGGGTTAATTAGTAAATGGACAATAATTTATATGGATGACTTGACTATGTTTTCAAAATATAGGTCATATCACATATGCCACTTACAAAAGGTATTTGAAAGATGTAAAAGGTATGGAATTTCTCTAAACCCAAAGAAAAGTGTGTTTGATGTCACCAAAGGTAAGTTTCTTGGTCATATCATCACATGGGAAAGTATCACTATCAATTTAGAAAGATTTGATGGGATTTATAAACTACCTATGCCTAATAGCAAGAAATAATTAAAATCCTTCTTTGGATAAATTAACTTTATTCTCAAATTCATTTCTAGATTTGTCAAAATTATAAAACCTCTAAATGTTATGTTGAAACATGATGCAAAAGTGGAATGGCATGCTGAGTCAAAAAACTCTTTCCAAGACATAAAATATGCTATCATGCAAGCCCTGATGTTGATCAGCCCACACTACCCATAGGATTTTTACATTTACCCCTTTCCTTTCAAGCACACCATCGTTGCTTGTCTCACACAAAGGTTGGATGGATAAGAACCTCGTGTTGATTTTATGAGCACCAATCTTGAGGATATATAATTAAGATATTCCACCCTTGATAAATAGGCTTATGCCCTGGTGAAGGCCATGAAGAAATATATACACTATATCCTTATAAATAAGGTGCATGCAATTGTCTCAAACATGACCATCAAATAAAATTTGGGGCAAAATTAACTAGGCGAGTGCATAGGAAGATGGATGCCAAAGCTGCAGGAATATGATTTTGAAATCACACCTCCAAGTTCATTAGAGGACAGGGCATGTTGATGCCTAAATGTGTACCACAAGTGCCCAGAGTGTTTAGTGAACACTTCTCATTTCTGAATTCCTAAGAATATAATGCATGAGTTGTAGGTTATGGTAATCATGTTACCTATTGGTGGAATAGAGCTGGAACAAATGTCTGTTTCACAATATTTATATTTGTTGGTGGTTGGGAGCCATTGTGGCTAGAAAACAAATTTATTTAAAGTATGCAGTAATTATGCAAAGAATAATGAATAATGGTAAAAAAAACTAAATTAATAATTAATTTAGGATGGATATTTGCAATGACAAGCTAAACTAAGGTGATCCAAGTTAAAAAAGAAGCAAAAGGAAAGGTAGGGCAGAAAGAAATGTTGTTGATATTCATTCCATACATCATGACAAAGTTCAAGTCTCATCTAGGCATGCACTTAAAACCAATATATGATACAAAATAGATTGAGCCCAAATCTTACCATACATTAGGAAAACTCCTAAGGAAGGTGGAAATAATGCAAATAATAGTCAGGTTTACTTTAAGATTCTACCCCTGCAAGCAAACAACATTGGCCCAAATGCAAGAAGAGTTAAGGAAACAAAATGAAACTAAAGACTTTCAGTCAACCTAGTATGGCACAAGTTAATAACTCTAAAATTAAAGGTGCACACCAAGAATCCATAAGAATCATTCAAATCTAGAAATCAAAACAAAAAAATGAGAGAGAATCCATGATATCAAACACAGACAAATACTGGACAATCTTTGTAGAACTCCTTGCTTGTATTGCTTGCTCCAATTTTACAAAGTAATTTTGGCTCTAAGAATTTCCCCCCTTTACAAAATAGTAGTACTACTTTTTATGCAAGGACAAGGCAATATATCGATCAGTTGCAGGATACAAATGTACAAGAAGTAAGGACAACTATCCTTTTTCTACAAAGTTCAAGAATACACTTGTTTTTCTAAAATAGACTGACCTAGAGGCAAATATGCTAATAAAATAGCATATTCCTTTACAAAAGAATATTCCATTTTCAAAATGTTACAATCCTTCACAAAAGTGGAATATTAACTAACTAGCTGGTGGGCCCTGCACCTGGGAACTTGCTTATTGTTGTTGAAGGATGTTCATAGCCTTTTAATGCTCCTCATTAATGAGTCCCAAATCCACAGTTGGCCTTAAGAGACACTCTTCGTCCTTGTCAGCTAGATCATTCAACTCCCTATCATTTGTAGCCATAGATTCCTTAATGCTCTTGGCCTTAGTGATCCTTTCAATTGCATTGAATATCATGTCCAGGATCTTGTCATTGTTTACCCTAGACTGGCCTTAACTTTTAATTTTTATCTCTTGTGTTACTAAAGTAGCCCTATGTTTGAATTCCTCATCTTTCATGATGCCTAGGGTAGTGGGTTGTGCAAGGTTAGTGAGCATTGTCCCAAGAAGTTGTTCAATCCTTCCTACTAGCTCCTCATCATCCTTCAAGAGTCTCTCTAGTTCTTGTGACCAAGCACTCAAACTCTGGGTTTTGTCAATAACAATTCCCAAAATTGCATTCAAATGCCTTAAACTTATTTTTTTAAACCCAAGAATCTGCTTTCCAATCCGAATGTTGATTAACCCTGCTATTTTGTCCTCTAAGGCTTGCCATTGGGCTATTAGACCCTTGACCACTATGTTCTGTTGCACCAATGTGATCTGCCTCAGCTTCATTATTTTCAATACATCAAACACATCATAAAAGTATTCATCAGGCATTTTGATCATTGCCTTAGGCACTAATAATATAACTTATGTTTCCAAATTCTCCTCTTCCTTCTCTAAATTATGAATCCTTTGCTTCATACCCTTGATGCCTGCTCTGACTTGAGCTAAATGAGCATTAGCAAGGCTTTCAACATATTCTTCATGGATGGGGAGTTCACCAAGTTGTTTCCCTCCAACTAGAGTTAAGCCTACAAATGGCTCAACCTTTTGAAATGTGAACTCTTTAGTCCCCACCATGGCCTTTCTTGTTGTCACTCTCTTTAAGCCTATTGTCTCAAGATTAAATTAGACCTTGGTAGTTGGTTTAGTGTACTTTGGAGGTTCAGGAGCCTCCATTCTTATGTTACTTAATGCTCCTAAATCATCCATTTACTTTCTATCTAACCCTACAATGGTCTCTATTCTTCTCTCTTCCTCCTCCATCAAATCCCTTATCCATGGCTTGACGTCATCATGCACATCAATATTGCTAGTTTAGGTCAGAGCCCATGAGTGATATAAGGAGGGGATCTTTTGCATTTTCCCATAGATGAACCAATCAAGGATAATTGGTCCATGGATGGGGCATTCATCACTGAATAAGTTGATTTCACTTGTAGGGTGAGTGAAAGTCAACTCGAGCTTCTTCTATCCAACTGGGACTATTGTTAATTTAGACTTTCTCTTCCTCAATGGAGTCACTGGGTCTAGATCCAAGGAAATCTCTATCCCCTTTTCTTTCTCAGCTTTATTTGTTTAGGCTTGTGCTTCCTCAACATGTTCCTCTTCTTCATCAGACCCATAAGCCTCAACAAGGACCTTGAGGGCATCTTCCACTATTTCATCTGGCTCTAAGGCAATCATGTCTAGGTATTCAATAGGGGATGTTGGTCTTTGAGGTAGAGTTAAGGATGAGGATCCCTCACCAGGCCTTTCTTCTAGCTTTTCCTTGATATGACCTTGTGTAATCTATGCTTGGTGTTGTTACCCTTCCATTTTTGGTTTCTCTTAAGGGGCCCTTGAAAGGTCCATGCAATAAATGGTATTGTAGAGGTCCCATTTGCCATATATCTCTAGGAGTCTTCTGATCACTGGTCAATCTATGCTCAAGTCTAATGTTATGTCCCTTGAGCCTAGCCAATTTTTCTTAAAAATCATTTATTTTGATATATAAGGTGTCATGGACATTGAGCTCATGCTCATATACTGGCTTGGGTAATTTCTTAGATTTTAAATATGTGGAGATTGTGCCCTTAGGGTCCCACTACTTTAGCTTATCAAGTTGTAATTTGAAAGATTCCCTATGCTTGACCATAGTATTTACTTGATCCCAATTTTGTAGCACAATTATACCAATGGTCAAAGGAAAGGGATGGAGGAGGTCTTTCTTCTCTCCCTTACACACTCTGTCCACACCATGAAGAAGTTGGCATGTGATTTCTCACTCTGCCAGCTTAATGGGAACATAGTCAGGCAATCTGTAAGGTTGAATTAAAATCCCTTCAATTCTAACCATAGTACATTTTGGGTACAACCAAATGTCTCTCATTATCTCTACATATTTCTTGATTAGAGAGCTAATCCTGGATATGGGGATCCCTATGATGGCTTTTACCAAGGCTGGATACACACAATCATAGATGAATTAGATGTTTTGCCTATATTTGAATATGTGTAGCTTTGAATAGTGATGGGAGATTGTGAATCTGCCCCCAAGTGACCAATATTTGATGCAGGGGCTCTTGGTGGAGGCTAGCAAGGCATCCAATAGATAGGACATAATGAATAACTGAGCACTGGTCTTCTTCTTGATGGCCATGAATTATCATTTTAGATAGATGTTGATCATCTCTCTAATTAGGGGAGTGAGATCTTTTTCTCTCATGAAGTGGATGTAGGACACCCAACTCTTATTGACATAAGTGGTTAAAAAGGTGCCTGATATTCTATTCAATAGAGTCATAATTACCCTAACCCCCTCTCTAAATTGGGTAGCTGGGATATTGCTAGTTGGGTCTCAAATCACATGGCTCCCTTGGAGCAACCATGGTCTAAGGATGGTGTCTAAATCATTCTTGCCAGTGTATTATCTGATGTTGGGCAAGTCTACTAAGAGATCCTAAAGTTTGTAGTAACTCTCAAAGGCTGATGGGGAAATGTATGCAATTCTTCTAAAGGTCCTTTTATGAATATCCAACATTGTTCAATTCTGGAATCTTTAAAAATGGGAGTAAGGATTTCAATACAGTGGATTACCATTGGTTTGGCGACAGTAAGGTAGAGACTGGCCATTTAGATTACAACTAGCTCATAGTATCTTCTATTCATGGTTGTAATATTTTGTTCCTCCTTTATGATAAGCTACATCTCCTCAATGAACTATAAGAGCTCAGGCCAATTCTTATTGCTAGTGTTCAATGCCCTAGTGTCTGGGTCTGTGTCTTTGAAAACCCTCCCTTCATTGTCTGTAGACAAATACAACTCTGTCTCATCCCTGTATTGTTGCGTCCAAACTACCATGGCTTTCAAGCTTACAAATAGTTTATTGTTGTGTTGAAAATGGTCTTTGGGTTAATTCTTCTCTCTCAAATCATAATTGAATTCCTTTTAGCTTGAATGTGATCACTCCAAGCTTGAATTAGGTCCTTTTACGCAAGTTTTAGGGCTTTTGAAGCTTTAATGGTGATGGCTTATTTGGACTTAGGCTCGTTTATGTTTTAGATTTGATTTTGACCTTTGCCTTTACATGTTTACATTTTTGAGCACATAAGATCTTCATTTTTATCGCTTTGTGTGCTTATGTGGCACTTATTTGGCATATATCTCACACTTTTATGGCATTTTTCATAAATGCCTTCAAAGCACTAGCTGTTGTTATTTAAAATTTTTCCTTTTATTTCATGTCATTAGATCATTGCCCATGGATCAATGCAAGACATTGATCATGATCTGAGATCTCACCTGTTATTAGTTGTCTTTGCATTGAACCTCATAGTTGTGCCACTTATCACCCTCATAGGCTTTTTAAGCTCTGTATTCTACATCAGTCATATACTGAACATGCATTTTCCATGTGTTGAGCCCATGGGCTCCTAGAGCTCTACTAAAAAGTCATTAGTGATTTTGCACTGTTGGATCATCTAATCTTAATGAAGTGCAAGCCGTTGATCCTCCAAGGTGTACGAGCTTAATTTAGTACATGACTATAAAAAGTAACTTAGGCTAAAATATTTTAAGGTAAGTTTATTTCATGTTAAAAAACATGCCATAAACTTAGGTTAAAGTATTTTATGCTAAGTTTCAAAACATGATATAAAGTGGCACCTTTAAATGATATAAAATACGTCCATTTGCCTAGAAAAAATGTTACACGAGCTTGAATTTGATGGTCTCACATGCATCAATGACAGCCTCACGAATGTCAAATGACATTCACGAGAACATCAAATTTAAGCTCATAAAGTTCTTGTATTATGTAGATTTCAAATTTAATTCACTCCATCCAATTAAAATCCATGATGAAGTGAGAGTCATCGATCATGATCTGAGCAATTACACATCGTTGGTTCAATTTAATGTGTAGGACCCTTTGTTATCAAGCTTCAAATGTGGGAGCGCCATGTGGAGACCCCATGGCGCTTCTTGGGCTTTTAACTTTTCATCATTATATTCACTTTGTTGGATCCTCAATCTCAATGAGGCACGAGCCATCGATCGTGATCTGGATGTTTGCACGTTATTGGTCCAAAGAACCAAATGCTTAGGTTTGTCAAGATTTCTTTGCTCTATCGTATTATCCCCTCATGATGAAGTGCAGGCCATCAGATCTACATAAAAGTGAGGTATTTAAGTTATTACTTGGGTAGATATAAACTTCAGTTAAAACATTAAGGCTAAGGTCTCGTTTGTGTTGATGAACATGAACGAGGCCTTATAATTAAGGCTTTAGGCTAAATAGGTAACAAATGGGACCATGCTAGAAAAATTAAAAGGACCTTGCCAATACGAAAGTTAGACTTGGTTGGAAATAAAGGAAACAAAAAAGGGGGAAAATAAAGGGGACTAGGAATAATTTTTAGGCTAAGGTTTGGTTGTGTTGATAAACATGACCAGGCCTTAACATGAAAATTTGAGCTTAAGTCCAAAATAAATTAGAAACATTCCCACCATAAGTGTTCACACCAATATTTAAATTTGAACAAGGGGTTCAAGTTAGGGTTTGCTAAAAAGAGGGTTTCATTTCATGAATCTAACAGTAAGATTATTCAGATCAAAGGCTAGTAAAAGCCTAAATGAAGATAAATGATGGGGATCTAAGCATGATCTATTCATAAAGGCTCCATTAAACTTGAAACTTATCACATGAAGAGTGATTATTAATAATATTAGGTCAATTTAAAGCAAAACCATAAACTAGTAGGCCAACTTTATCAAAGTGAATGATCCTCAAATTCTAACAATGTTCAAAACATGGCATGTTTTTAGTATTAAAGTTAAAAGTGTCTCAAGGGTCCTAATTTTCAAAAAATGGGGGTATTTTGACCTCAATAAATGGTGACTTTCAGGGGAAACCCAGCAATATGTTAGAACTCAGAGGCTCTGGTTTGGAGAAGTGATTGGGTTACCTATTTTACATGATCTATGCCATCACCAAGATCAATTCATGGTTGAAACATACTTTGCACATGCAAAATTAGGGTCGAACATTAAGACATAGCCATGTTGTGTGTGTGCTTTGATTCCACTTACTATTTTCCATGGGATTCATGAGACAACTTCCTAGTTTTATGCCTTTAATCTTTAACACTAACTTAGAGCATATTTGGATATCTATTAAGGACCATGCTTCTAGTTTAGGGAAGGCTTAGGCAGGTGTCTATAGCCCTGACATAGATACCTTTGGCTCCATTCATGACCTTGCTCTATTGCCAACCACACGTCCATAGCCCCAATGGAGTTTACTAGAATCACCTTCGCTTGAAAGATCTTTTGATTTTGCAATAAGTTCTTATTTTTCATATTTTTAGATCTTTTAGGCTCTTCAACAAAGGTTGGGAACCAAGGTAGCTAGGTTGAAGGATTTGGTCAAGTATTTGATCTTTAGGTAATCACCTATGGTTGTGACCTTTGTCCCAGGCAAGGATGTTTGTTAAGTGCAAGCATGATTGAGCCCTAATAGCTCAAGCTTTTATTCCACATGTTCAACTCCTCTTAAGACCAAGTTTAGATTAGAACACTACTCTAGTTCTCATAAAATAATTAACCTATTCATCAGTATTTTCTAGTTCCTCTAAATTAGAACAACAAGCTCATATTTCAAATCCATGGTCAACATGTGCATGAGGTGCATACCTACATTTTTGAACTTTAGGAATTTTAATCAAACTAAGTGATCTTTAAGTGGAGGGATGTCTAAAGGACTTATTGGAAGCAAGAAACAAAACAATAAAACAAACACACAACAAAAAGCAAACACAACAAGAAGCAAAAGGGAAGTAAACAAATATATATATGCTTATGTACAAATAAGGGATAGGAAGGAAATAAGCTGAAAGAAATC
The DNA here is from genome assembly GCA_037957365.1 of Torreya grandis. NCBI lineage: Eukaryota > Viridiplantae > Streptophyta > Pinopsida > Cupressales > Taxaceae > Torreya > Torreya grandis. The sequence goes on along the minus strand of JARHVA010000012.1, from coordinate 7,230,242 downwards.
AATAAGAAAGATACTAATCTAATCCCTATACTAACTTCATAAAATACTTACCTCCAAGATCAAATGGAAAATTATTTAGTCTACTACAAAACCTTGAAACCTAAGTGTTTTCTGATGGTAGCTTCCTGTAGATAGGGGTGTTTAGACGTCTAGGTCTTCTAAATGGTGTGACTTGGGCTCCCATATTCATTCTTAAGTACATGGATCAAAGATACAAATCTAAAATCCATCCATCTTCCTCCCAAATCTTTCTACTTTATGACAAAAGTGCTAGTTCTACTTCGTCCATAGATAGGTATTGGTTTATATCATCTTCACTCAATAATGGTAACTTGGCTTGCATTTTTAGACTGATGTCTTCATTAGATTCTTTCTAAGGTGGAAGTGGACTACCAATCTTTGCATAAAAATATTCTAATTCATCCAAAAAGGTTTGATCATCCTGATCAATTGAATGATGTCTATCTAGAATCTCATCATGAGAAACATGTTGGTCCCATACTGTTGACCTATTGATGAAGTCACATGACAATTCTTAATTTGATTCACATGCTTCATCTTCATCCTTGGTGAGGAGGGGCATCTATTTCATCTAATCAGTGTTCAACTTATCTTGGTTTGGTTCCTCCAAAATGATGCCACCTTTTGGGAACTCTAGATCATTGGTGAAATCCTTAGATGAAGCATCCATGTGTTGTTCTATCCCATTATCCACCATCTCAAGCTCCTTGATTTTATTCAAGAAATCACTGTATGACTGTTGCCAATGATCATCTTCTTCAAGAGTATTTTCCATTTTAAAAATAAATCTATGTGGGCTACCTCCCTGGCTACCTTTTGAATAAATATCATCTTATATTTGATCAATATCCATTTCCATCAACTCTTCTTCTTCATATATAGATGTATTAATGATGACATCTCATCGATCTTTAATTGCATTTTATCTTACATATTCAAGAATTCAAGTCATATTAGATGCAAATTATTTAATTGGCTCATCTTCATCTTCAATCCATCTTCAAATGAGAAATCAAAGGCCTACATGAAACCTTGAGATGCTCCTGTCAATCCAGATGTCCCTACAATAAAGTCTTGATTAGGCACAATTTTTAAGGTTTTAGAAATATTATAATAATCAGCCACAACAATATCACATAAACTCGTGTGTATGTCCTTAGATGATATGTTATTACTGCTATAATGAAAAACCATTTGGAGGCCTATCAAACCTTTGGGAAGCATAGTTTCTATCACAACCTTTCCTTATATTTCTTACTTGTTTTTGCAACTAATGAAAGTAAGTGCTTAGTTTTTGGAAAATTTATAATATTAAGTCATTTGAACTTTTTGGTGTCTTAGGCTCATGAATTGGAACATTATTATTAGTTGTGGGCACTACAGTTCCATGTTTTATAGATGAAATCCACTAGCAATGTTATTCAGGAACTCTAGGTCTTGGTCAGGATATGTATGACTTAAGGGAAAATGGTTCTGAAATGGTGTTAAAGTAGGCATACTAGGAATGACATTTTAGATGGCCTAATTCAAATTGACATTAGGCATGGAATACACCATCTGGCCTTGGGGCTGCATTTGGTCATTAATGACTACAACTTTAGAATAGGCCTGGGTCAATGTGTTTATGATTGAAAAAGATATTTTTAGGAACATAGAGTTCAAGGGATCTATAACATCCTTATAAAATTTTAAGGCCAAAGCCTCAATGGGTCTATAGTTTTACTGAACATTTTTTGGAACAGAGTGTTAAAGGCTCTAATGGTTTCATTAACATCAATTTTAATTGTGGTAAACTGCTGATACAAGACATAGGGACTAATAATTTTGCTAAGTTGATCAATGAAGATATTATTGAAGTCATTCCATCTAGTATTGTGGTATTCTACAAGGTTAAGAAACCATTCATGTGCAAAATCTTTGAAAGTAAATGCGAATAATCTACATGCTACATCTTCATGGACTACATTTAACAATCTCAAAGTAACCATAAATGACTTAATATGCTCTTCAGTAGTGACAACATTATTAAGACTGAAAAAAGGCAAATATATTTTAGGATTTTGGGGAAGATCATGTACTGTACCTGGTACATTGATTGAAGAACCACATAGCCAAGCCATACCTTGAATACATGAGTATCCTGAACTAATGAAGTAGATTGCGAGCCTGAGAATTTTCGCTCACCTCAATCTCACTTTTGCAATTCCAGCTTAAGGACTTTGAATCCTATTTGAAATACAATGTGTCGAATCAATCTTTATAAAAAATAATGATTAGATTTTCACATTAAGAAAATTTTGTAAATATTCATATAAAGGACAATAAAGGACAACACTCTTTAACTAAGTTAGCTCAAAGAGGTGTCCAAATATGTTAGTATGAATGATCTTTACACCTTCAAGTCCAAATAAACTCAAATTTACAAAGTATTTATGAGTTTTTGATCAAAATAGCTATTACTAAACTCAAGTTGGTTGGATTCACATATCTAAAGCTATCTTTACCATAACTAAGCATATGTATTCAAAGAATGTCAATCTTTGTCTAAATAAGCCCAAAGACCAATCTAAAACTGTGAAGATCGCCAACATTTACATAATTACATTAAAATAAACACAAATATGTAAAGAATAGAGTGATTTTTTTATCAAAATACACTAAAACCAGCAAAGATCCTACAAATTCACACATATTTTATTGAGGGACCTCTTTCTAACACCAATGAAGCTCCTCTTATTAATGCCTAAGTGTGTACCATAAGTGCCCAAAGTGTTAGTTGAATTCTGAAGAATCCAATGCATGAGTTGTAGGTTACAATAATCCTATTGCCTATTGGTGAAATAGAGGCAGAACAAGTGACTATTTCATAATATTTATATTAGTTGGTGGTTGGGAGCCACTGTGGCCAAACAACAGATCTATGCAAAGTATGTAGTAATTATGTAAAGAACAGTGAATTATGATCAAGAACTAAATTAAGATTTAATTTAAGATGGATATTTGCAATGACAAGCTAAACTAGGGTGATTTAGTTTTAAGAAGAAGCAAAAGGAAAGGTAGGGCAGAAAGAAATGTTGTTGGTCTTCATTCCAAACATCATGACAAAGTTCAAGTCTCATCCAGGTAGGCACTTAAAACCAATGTATGATATGAAACATCTTAAGCCCAAATCTTACCATACATAAGGAAAACTTCTAAGGAAGGTGGAAATAATACAAATAAGAATTAGGTTCAATTTAAAGATTATACCCCTGCAAGCAAACAACATTGGCCCAAATGCAAGAAGAGTAAAGGAAACAAAATAAAACTAAAGACTTTCAGTCAACCTACCATTAGCACAAGTCAACAACTCTACAATTAAATGTGCACACCAAGAATCCAAAAGAACCATTCAAATCTGGAAATCAGAGCAAATAAATGAGAGAGAAGCCATGATAGCAAACACACAGACAAATACTGGACAATCTTTATAGAATTCCTTGCTTGTATTGCTTGCTCCAAGTTTACAAATTAATTTTAGCAATAAGAACTCCCCCCTTTATAAAATGGTAGTACTACCTTTTATATAAGGATAAGGCAATATACTAGTCAGTTGCAAGATACAAATGTACAAGAAGTAAGGACATTTGTCATTTTTCTACAAAGTTCAAGAATACACTTGCTTTTCCAAAATAGACTGACCTAGAGGCAAATATGCTAATAAACTAGCATATGCCTTTACAAAATAATATTCCATTTTCAAAATGTTACAATACTTCACAAAAGTGGAATATTAACTAACTGGTTGGTGGGCCCTGTGCTTGGGAGCTTGCTTGTTGTGGTTGAAGGATGTTCATAGCCTTTTGATGCTCCTCATTAACAAGTCCCAAATCCATTTTTGGCCTCAAGAGAAACTCTTCTTCCTTGTCAGCTAGATCATTTAACTCCCTATCATTCCTAGACATAGCTTCCTTAATGCTCTTGGCCTCAGTGATCCTTTCACCTACATTGAAGATCATGTCCATGATCCTACCATTATTTGCCCCAAATTGGCCTTGACTTTTACTTTTTATCTCTTGTGTTACAAAAGTAGCCCTATGTTTGAATTCCTTGTCCTTCATGATGCATAGAGCAGTGGGCTGTGCAAGGTCAGTGAGCATTGTCCCAAGAAGTTATTCAATCCTTCCTACTAGCTCCTCATCATCCTTCAAGAGCCTCTCTAGTTCTTGTGACCAAGCACACAAACTCTGGATTTTGTTAATAACAATTCCTAGAATTGCATTCAAATGCCCCAAACTTATTATTTTAAACCCAAGAATATGTTTTCCAAAATGGATGTTGATTAACCATGTTGGCAATTATACCCTTGGCCACTATGTTCTATTTCACCAATATGCTCTACCTCAACTTCATTATTTTTAATGCATCAAACATGTCATAAAAAGGATTCATCAAGCATTTTGATCATTGCCTCAGGCACTGATAAGATAATTGTGTTTACAAATTCTCCTTTTGCTTCTCTAAATTATGAATCCTTTGCTTCATACCCTTGATGCCTGCTTTGACTGAGCCTCAACTAGGCTTTCAACAACCTCTTCATAGATGGGGAGTTTGCCAAGCTACCACTCTCCAACTAGAGTTAAGCATACAAATGGCTTAACCTTTTAAAATGTGAACTATGCAGTCCCCACTGTAGACACCGAAAAAGTGTCTAACCCTTTGTCTTCCTCTCTCCCCTTGGTCCCTTGCCACCCCTATCCTATCCCTAACCTACCTAAGTCTTATTAATTGAAAATAATCACCTACTTTTAATTAAATAAGACCCTTTTCCTTCTCCTTGCCACCTCGCCATTCTAGGATACCTTCCTTGGATCCCTCTTATTCCCCACATGGCCATTTAATGCCTTAGACTCCCTTTCCAACCTCTCCTCTCGCCCATTTAACCCCCGTCGACCGTTTCATCCTCGCATTCATTTGACCTGGCGGCTGGGAAACGGATAGAAGGCTATTTTTAGCCTTTTTCCGGCCTTTTAGCCGCCGACGTCGGTCAGCCCTCGGCCGACGTCGGCGATATTGCTGGTGTCGGCACCCTTCATAACGGTTTTCTTCACCGTTATCTCTCTCCCTGGTTCCGCTTGGCTTCTCTGGATTTCTCTGCGTCTCCCTCTCTGGCATCCCGACTCTTGAACCTTCGTATCAGACCCTTGCATCCATCCTCCCATTTGACCTCCCTGCCAATCAATCTGGCTCTCTCCCACAGGTGCACAACAAGCTTCTGCAAGTGAACAACAGGGATTCTCCATCAGCAACAGGGTTCACACCCAGCATCATCAGCAACAAGATCACCACCTTCTTCAGCAGGACACAGGTATGTTCTCTGTTTGTTTTCTTTATGCTTTCTAGTCATCTGCTTTTAAACTAGATTTAGCACCCCCTCAGCCCTGACTGTCACCCAGACCCGGATTCCTATCTCCCAGATTGGCTTCCTCTATCTCCCTGTCCCTCTCTGTCCTTCTGACTAAAACCATCCTCAAACCAGGCCCAGAGCAGACTCAGACCTTCGTCCACAGACCCGTCCACAGACCAAGCCCGGCCCGGACTCTGTCCAAAACTCGACCAGACCTGCCTAAACGCCATCCAAGCCTATTGCCCCGACCGACGCCGGTCATTACCCCGACCGACGTCGGCAGACTAACCGACATCGGCAGACCCGACAACCGACGCCGGTAAGACCACCGACGCCGGCGACTGCAACCAGTTTGACAGCTTCTTCCAGGTAAGCCTTTGCTTCCTTGTCTCTTTCAGTTTGCTATCATTTCAGTCTATTTTAGCATTCTGTCATTTATCAGTCATTTATCTTTTATCAAAATAGTGGGTTGACCTCCCTCAAGGAAGTTCTCATACTTCTGGGAACAAGCTCTTGCTTGGCAACCCACTGTCTATCTATCTAACGTTTTCTTGTCCAAGTTCTTTTTCTTTGCAGGTGTCATTCCTCCACAGCCAAAGAGGGGTGCTCACAAGCGTCTGGATTATGGTGCGCAGTCTTTAGTCCAGGTACTTCCCATGCCTTGTCCATTACTTTTTAGTTTCTTCTTTCTCTTAGATCTAAAAGCGAATTTTGAATAGAAACATTCTGGCACGCCCGGTGGGACCCTAGGTTCCTCCTGGGTTCCTTTTCCTTTTCATTCATTTAGGTGCATTTAGGCTCCTTCTCTCTTGTCTCTTTCTTCTATTCCGAATGACACTATAAGCAGGACTAAAACGAATCCTTCTTTTCTTTCTTGCACATTCTAGACTAGTCTAAACATCATACTCTTGACCCTTTCTCAAAACTTGTCTTCATAACAAACATCACATTTCGACTTGGGCATTAAAACGTATTGCACTTTCATTTCTGCTTGTGCTTGCATTAGTCCACATCTAGTAACTTAGACGCATATTGAATAAACCGTAGACACTTGATGTTACACTACCGAACCACATGCACTAAACGAACATAAAACATACCTGAGACAAGGCCCGACTGGGATTTCATCCCCCAGAGGATACCTTACCCGTCCCGGTGACCCTACTTGGATTTCATCACCAAGGGGGAAGCCCACTCCGTTCTCTGGCGAAGTCTAAACTCTAGGCGAGGTATATCTTGGCTAAGCAAGACCAACTAACCACTGGAATCGTGAAGTGAGGGGAGCTTGCTCCTTAGCACCAGGCCACGTACCAGACCCTAACACAAATTTTTGAGCACCTAAAACAACACCTGAAACCATCTTTAGACCGCCTTCTTCTAGGACCCATTTTTCATCCAATCTCCCCAAACATTCATCTAAGGCATAAGCCACAATTTCTAAGGTTAATTCCTAGGATTTATCGCTTAGGCTTGTGTGTCTCTCTCTGTTTTCCTCTTCTCATCTGTTTGTTTGAGTGTGTGAGGACGCCTTCTTCATTGTTTTCCAAGAACCTTTTGGTTCTCTGGAAGACACAGTTACCGACATCGGTTCTGCCACCGACGTCGGCTTCCCCTGTCACTGGCATCGGTTCTGCCACCGACGTCGGCTTCATCTGTTACCGGCATCGGTTATCTAACCGACGTCGGCCATCTTTCTAACCGACATCAGTTTTCCAACCGACGTCGGTCTCTGTCACTGTCCTTTTTCTTCAAAACCTTCAGCCCAAAAACTCCATTCTGGTTTTCTGAGACTACAAAAACACAGTTTCTGGAACCAGGACTCTCTTCTTAACCACTTTAGCCAACAGCCGCTTCCATCTATCCTGTCTCTAACCAGTCCTATCATGGAGTTCCACTCAGAGACTGAAAGAACTCCTATAGGACCGACCCCGACCCCGACCCCGACTCAAATTCCCATCATTCCTGAAGGGGACCAAGATTTCGAGAGATTCTTGGACCTCAATACCGCAGCCCTCCAAAACTATCTCGCGAGAAACCCAACGCGAGACCTTTCGGGTGACGTGGCAACGACATCCACACCATTCGCCACCCAACCCTTTATGACTCAGCCTTTCGCCTCAACTATTAACCCAACCATGGCCAATACGCAAAGTTTGGCCTCCCCGTCTATTTTTAGACCGACCTCCATCGGGGTTTCGTTACCCCCTCAACTACCTGCAATTCAACCAAGTTCTACATCATATCAGAACTTGATTGCCTCGACCCCTCACACTCTTGCGCCCACAAATGTAGGAGTGCCAACCTGTCTTTTTACCAGTGCCGCCATTCAACCACCTTTGGCGGTGCCCAGTCAACCTATACCTTCGACCTTCGTAACCCAACCACCTTTAGCCTCCACCTCTGCCCCTACGACTAGTCATCCGTACATTGTACAACCGACTATGTCGCACGCCTCCTCTAACCTCTTCCAAGCACCTTACAACTTAGGGGGCTCTCAACCCGCCAATCCGTCAGCAGATCTTATCAAGATGCTGATGGATAAAATGTCCAGTCTCGAGGCCTCCATTTCCGGTTCAAGCAATACTTTGTCATATGAACAAATTTGCAATGAGCCCATCCATCCTTCCGTCCCTATTCGACCATACCCTAACCATTGGGAGCTTCCTAAATTCACTCACTTTCAGAGTAAGGAAGACCCACAACAACATCTACGAGCATTTAGACATGCCTGTTATCTTATCGCCCACGATGATGCGTTACTTCTACGCACGTTCCCTATGTCCCTTTTTGGCCCTGCCCTTGACTGGTATAGTTCTCTTGCCAGACACTCTATCTTTTCATTCATCCAACTCGCCCAACTATTTCTTGACCATTTCTCAATCAACATCACCAAACAAGTCTCAATCACAGACCTTTACTCCATCAGGCAATTTGACGACGAATCAATTGTCGATTTTGTCGCTCGTTGGAGAGGCTTGATTAACCAGCTCTCCTTCTCTTTACCTCAACCCGAGCTCATCAAGCTCTTCTCTCGAGCATGTGCCAGACACATCTCTTCTACCTTGCGGATTCAGACATTTCGCACTTTTGACGAAGCTTTCATCATGGCTCGAAAGCTTGAACTCCGTGCCCTTGAAGAAGATAAGGTCAAATTGCGTAATACCAACGCAAAATCTACTGACCATTCTTCTTCCAGACCTTCTTCTTCTGCCAATTCCGAATCTACAGGAGTGGCCAACACTGTGGTCATTAGATCACCATCCTCAACACCAACGAATTACTCTCAACCTTCGACATCTTCCAGCATCACCAAACAATTCCAACAACGGTACATTCAGCATTCTTACACTCCACTTGGAGAACCATACGCTTTCGTTTTGGAAAAACTTCTCAAGCAGGGGGTCCTCAATCTCCCTCCAATCCGACCACCTCAATTTGACCCTTCAAAGGCCATCCCTACATGGTATAGGGAGGCCGACTTCTGTCCCTTTCATCGCGTCCAAGGCCATGACATCGACAACTGCCGAACTTTCAAAAACATCGTCCAAAACATGATCGACAAGGGGGATCTTATTTTAGATAACCCGAACGCCCCACCTAACCAACATATTGACATCTTCAAACAACCATTTCCGAATCATCCGCCTACTCAAAACAACGTCCAGACTTCGACCAATGACCCTCAAGACCATGACATTCACACGATTAGCACTATCTTGCCTCTTGTCCTTGACCAACCTCTTCCATTAAAGGATGAGGAACCTCCTTCTCCTACTAGTCCTCCATCTACCTCTCTTGTATCGAAGGACGCTTTGACCACATCAATGCCATTAAGCCCACCTTCATGCAATGACCATACCTTGCCTACTCCTCAAGCACAAGTAGAAGGCACGATCATCCATGCCCTCTGCCCACTTGAGGAGCCAGACTCTCCTATTTCTTCTCCACCAAGAGAAGAACCAGTCTCTTTACCCATTCCAATCGAGGAAGACCCAGTCATGGTTTCCTCTTGCCCTTTGTCTGAGATTGTGACATCTCACTCACCTTCGTCCACATCCAAACCCAAACCCACATCTAACCTTGCCTCACATAATAGTGGCCCTCGACCCAAACTAACGAAAGCCACTAGACCACATCGGAGAACTCCTCCCCCACCTTCGTCATTACCTTCAATCTTGGGCCCGCATCCGTCCACTTTAATAGGAGTGCTTCCCACTCCCATCCTTCTCAGAGGCACATCGCCTCCATTACTTCCTCATCCCATCAGACATACATCTCATCTGAACTCTCGACCTATGCCTCTTTCACCTCTCAAACTGACGTCATCAACCCTCACTGCAATAAAATATCCAGACCCGTTAGCAGGTTCTTATACCTTGCTGTTACGGCACTTGTTGCAGTCATCTCGTATCGACCTCCCACCTCTTAGACAATATCAATCTCTCGGACCTAAACCACCATGGTTCGATGACACTCGCATTTGTGCGTATCATCGCACGCCTGGGCACGACACGGAGCATTGTCATGCCCTCAAGGTCGCCATTCGCCAATGTCTTGGGAATGACACCCTTCTTCTCGACCACGTTATCAACAAACCCTCAACACCACCCCACTCATCAACTCTCAGATTAAGACCATCTTGGTTCGATAACTCCACATTCTGCCATTATCATCACACTCCGGGACATGACATTGAGCGTTGTTGCGCTCTTAAAGCTGTCATTCGTCAGCACCAGAAAAAGGATTCCCTTCTCATCAAGGGTCCTCTTGACCACCTTTTTGACAAAACATCAACCTCGACTCATGCCTCTCCAACCTCATCACCTAAATCGGGAACTCCACGCCAGACTGTGGTCCCTTTACCGCCGTTGACCCCCTTATTCGACATTAATACCGTCCATCTGACCACTAAACCTCAACCGACCTTAACCAACCGTTCAAACATTCTCCCTACCCGCTGGGGGAAATCATCCTTTATTCAAACCTTGACCAACTGTTCAACCCAGTCTCTACCACATATCAATCACTCATTTTATCTTAAAACCCGACCAAGTATCCACCGACCCAACCCCCGACCAATTATTCGACTAGTCTCAACCAAACTTCAACCAAATATCAATCACCCTGACCTCTCGACCAAGCATTCAACCTTTCTCAACCAATCAACAACCATATCAGCTAACTTCACATCCATCAATCAACACCTGACCAATCTGGAAAGAGGCAAATGGGGCTGGTTTGCTCCCAATTGACTCGGACCTTAACGCACTAGCATGGCCCAGGGTCTTATTAGACCTTAAACCCCTTTTTATGTCTTGCGTCTTCGACCATTCTTCTGCTAGTCGAGTACTCGTCTACTTGACACGTAACTTGAGCTCGTCCCTTGAGCAATCCTCGTCCTCTTAATCCTCATCCCTTTCAACCCTATTTCCCTTTAACAAGTCCTCTACAACCCTTTTATGATGCATGGATGCTTTGTCCTAATAAAAGGGGCGTCCTTGAACTTCTACAGCCTTGTCCATGACTCTAAATCAAACAAAAATGTATCAAGATGTCAAAACATATCCATGGTCACAAAATCAAGTCAAAATCAAAAAGACAAACTGCTCCCTCGAAGGACAGCTGTACTATCATTGCTGTATTACTAGACTGATCCCTCGAAGGACAGCTAGGCCAACTTATCAAACATTATTAAGCAAAAATATAGACCACTCCCTCGAAGGATGGCTATGACTAATCTTGCTACAAACAGCAACCTTTCTTAGAAGCTTCCCGCATTGATCAGCTTCGCAACATGACCACTACATCAAATGACATCTCTATGTAGGCTTCCCACATCGATCAGCCTGCGCACAAAAAAAAAAAAAAAAAAAAAGGGTCATGGACTTGGCTTGTAGTTGTCTCAGGGTCTCCTATAAAAAGGGGCAAGATTATTCCTGCTCTTAAACTGGGTTACCCTATCCTCCTCCTATCACCTGCTCAAGGGACTTCGAGCTCACTTTAATGTCAAAGTGATTCGATTACCGTTCTAACTCAACACTGGTCAACGACGCAATGCATGAATGGGGCTCTTTGTTCTAACAACCCCTATCTATGCTTCCTTTCTGGTCCTTGTCAATGAAAGAGCGATTTGCCTTTCATCTTTTCTCTTCGCTTTGGTCACATTTAACCGCATCAATCGGCGACTCATCTCAAACCCAGCCATTTTCATCATTTTCAGCTGGCATCATCCTAGACCATTTCACATAGTTTCTATGGACACCAGTACACATGAAAACTACCGACTAGACCCAATTTATGTTAAGCATAAACCAATACTTGCTGAAGCATAAATAGACTTCTATTCATTTTTAGCATATATCCATCGCGACTATGGAAACTTGCTAGGGATGAAAGATTCTCGACCAATTCTACAGAGTACACCATCTGTAGCATCATTTTATCCTCATCTTACCCTCGTCATTTCAACACATGACCAATCTCATCATCGACCAATCTTCTCAATTTCTCTGAACTACATTGGTCTGAGGCCCTATGACCAGGGCTATGTAGGCAGCACTCAGATAACACATCCTCTGAGGTTAGCTCGACCACCCCCGTTTGTTTGTCTCTTTGATGAACAAACCTTCTCTTCTGCGACCTTGACCTTGACCACGCCTAGTCTATCGACTTTCTTTGTCCAAGACCAATCATTCTCTTTGACCAAGACCAATCATTCTCTTTGACCAAGACCAATCATTCTCTTTGACCAAGACCAATCATTTACTTTGACCAAGACCAATCATTCTCTTTGACCAAGACCAATCATTTCTTTGACCAAGACCAATCAATCCCTCTGACCCTCCCTCCCTTTTAGGGAGAACTACATCGGCCTGAGGCCCCTACGACAGGGGCTATGTAGGCAGCACTCAGTTGACATGGGGTCTTCTGAGGTTAGCTCAGCCGCATCCTTTCGTCCATCCATCCTCTTGACCAACGACCATCCTTCGACCTTCGACCACTTCCAAGACAATGTTGCCTTGGTTGTTTTTACGTGTGTGCTACCTCACAGCTGGTTAGCAGAATTGACCGCAGACTATTTTTGACCCTTCGCAAGTATAGGATCGCGAGCCAGTTGATCCCTACTACTTGTGGCTTTTTCGTGTTTCTGGGAGCACTTCCTGAGCCCTGGATACCTAGAACACGACGACCATTTGGAGCTTCAGCTTAAATTGAGTGACCCGATCAGCAGACGACTAAATGCTGGGGCCCGGTTACTTCAATTTTGGCACTCCTTGACTCTCGACATGCGACAATTTGACCCGACCATCTTGTGCAGTGGTATGCGCGCAATCACGACTTTTGCAGCGCTCTCACTCACCTCTCTCTTTCTCATCCACCTTTTGTCAAATTAGCACCCAACATCAGGTTCCTTCCCTCGACTCCTGCTTTGAGGGGGAATACCTCATCCTTACTTCGGGGCAATCCACAGCATCCTTCACCTGGGGCAACCACTCCCTGTTTTTGTCTTGCAGTTCGTCTAGAACAACCAACAAGACAAAAAGGGGCAAATGTAGACACTGAAAAAGTGTCTAACCCTTTGTCTTCCTCTCTCCCCTTGGTCCCTTGCCACCCCTATCCTATCCCTAACCTACCTAAGTCTTATTAATTGAAAATAATCACCTACTTTTAATTAAATAAGACCCTTTTCCTTCTCCTTGCCACCTCGCCATCCTAGGATACCTTCCTTGGATCCCTTTTATTCCCCACATGGCCATTTAATGCCTTAGACTCCCTTTCCAACCTCTCCTCTCGCCCATTTAACCCCCGTCGACCGTTTCATCCTCGCATTCATTTGACCTGGCGGCTGGGAAACGGATAGAAGGCTATTTTTAGCCTTTTTCTGGCCTTTTAGCCGCCGACGTCGATCAGCCCTCGGTCGACGTCGGCGATATTACCGGTGTCGACACCCTTCATAACGGTTTTCTTCACCGTTATCTCTCTCCCTGGTTTCGCTTGGCTTCTCTGGATTTCTCTGCGTCTCCCTCTCTGGCATCCCGACTCTTGAACCTTCGTATTAGACCCTTGCATCCGTCCTCCCATTTGACCTCCCTGCCAATCAATCTGGCTCTCTCCCACAGGTGCACAGCAAGCTTCTGCAAGTGAACAACAGGGATTCTCCATCAGCAACAGGGTTCACACCCAGCATCATCAGCAACAAGATCACCACCTTCTTCAGCAGGACACAGGTATGTTCTCTGTTTGTTTTCTTTATGCTTTCTAGTCATCTGCTTTTAAACTAGATTTAGCACCCCCTCAGCCCTGACTGTCACCCAGACCTGGATTCCTATCTCCCAGATTGGCTTCCTTTATCTCCCTATCCCTCTCTGTCCTTCTGACTAAAACCATCCTCAAACCAGGCCCAGAGCAGACTCAGACCTTCGTCCACAGACCAAGCCCAGCCCGGACTCTGTCCAAAACTCGACCAGACCTGCCTAAATGCCATCCAAGCCTATTGCCCTGACCGACGCCGGTCATTACCCCGACCGACGTCGGCAGACTAACCGACATCGGCAGACCCGACAACCGACGCCGGCGACTGCAACCAGTTTGACAGCTTCTTCCAGGTAAGCCTTTGCTTCCTTGTCTCTTTCAGTTTGCTATCATTTCAGTCTATTTTAGCATTCTGTCATTTATCAGTCATTTATCTTTTATCAAAATAGTGGGTTGACCTCCCTCAAGGAAGTTCTCATACTTCTGGGAACAAGCTCTTGCTTGGCAACCCACCGTCTATCTATCTAACGTTTTCTTGTCCAAGTTCTTTTTCTTTGCAGGTGTCATTCCTCCACAGCCAAAGAGGGGTGCTCACAAGCGTCTGGATTACGGTGCGCAGTCTTTAGTCCAGGTACTTCCCATGCCTTGTCCATTACTTTTTAGTTTCTTCTTTCTCTTAGATCTAAAAGCGAATTTTGAATAGAAACACCCACCATGGCCTTTCTTATTGTCACTCTATCTAAGCCTCTTATCTCAAAATTGAATTGGACCTTGGTAGTTGGTTTAGTGTACTTTCGAGGTTCAAGAGCCTCCTTTATTATGTTGCTTGATGCTCCTACAGCATATTTGCCTGATATCTAACCTTGTAGTGGTCACTATTCTTCTTTCTTCCTCCTTCATCAAATCCCTTATCCATGGCTTGATGTCATCTACACATCAATATTAATAGTTTGGGCTAGAGCCCATGAGTGAGACAAGGAGGAGATCTTCTGCATTTTCCCATAGATTAAATAATTAGGGATAATTTGTCCATAAATGGGGTATTCATCACTAAATAAGTTGATTTCACTCGTAGACTGAGTGAAAGTCAACTTGGGCTTCTTCAACCCAACTGGGACTATTGCCAATTCTACCTTTCTCTTCCTTGATAGAGTCATTGGGACTAGATCCAAGGTAGGCTCTCTCCTCTTTTCTTTCTTAGCTTCCTCTATTTGGGCTTGTGCTTCTTCAACATGTTCCTCTTCTTCATCAAACCCATAAGCCTCAGCAAGGTCCTTAAGGGCATCTTCCACTTTTTCATTTGGCTCCAGGGTAATCATGTCTAGGTATTCAATAGGGGATGTTGGTTTTTGAGGTAGAGTTGAGGATGATGATCCCTCACCAGGCCTTTCTTCTAGCTTTTCCTTACCAAGACCTTATGTAATTTGTGCTTAGGGTTGTTTCCCTTCTATTTGTGGTTGCTCTTGAGGGGGCCTTGAAGGTCTAGGTAGTAAATGGTATTGTAGAGGTCCCATTTGACATATATCTCCAGGAGGCTTCTGATCACTAGTCAATTGTGCTCAAGTATAATATTATTTCCCATGAGCCTAGCCAATATTTCTTTAAAATTGTTTGCTTTGATATATAAGGTGTCATGGACATCGAGATGGTGCTCATATATTGGCTTGGGCAATTGATTAGATTTAAAATGTGTGGGGACTATGCCCTTAGGGTCTCACTGCTTTAGCTCATCAAGTTACAATTTGAAAGATTCCTTGTTCCTGGCCATAGTATTTACTTGATCCCAATTATGTAGCACAGTTTTGCCAATGGTAAAAGGAAAGGGGTGGAGGCATTTTCTCTTTCCCTTTCATACTCTATCCACACCATGAAGTTGGTATGCGATTTCTTACTCTGCCAACTTGATGGGAACATAGATGGGCAATATGCAAGGTTGAATCAAAATCCCTTCAATTTTGATGACAGTACGATCTAGGTACAACCAGATGTCTCCCATTAGCTCTACATATTTCTTTATTAGAGGGTTAATTTTGGGCATGGGGATCCCTATGATGGCTTCTACTAAGGTTGGATACACATAGTCACAGATGAATTGGATGTTTTGCTTATATTTGAATATGTGTAACTTTGAATGGTGATGAGAGACTATGGATCTGCCCCCAAGTGACCAATTTTTAATTTAGGGGATCTTAGTAGAGGCTAGGAAGGTATCCAACAGATAAGACATCATGAAGAACTGAGCATTAGTCTTATTCTTAATGGCCATAAATTGTCAATCTAGATAGATGTTGATCATCTCTCTAATTGGGGGAGTGAGCTCTTTCTCTATCATGAATTAGATGTAGGACACCCAACTCTTATTAACATAAGTGGTTGAAGGGGCTAGTGACATTATATTCAATAGAGTCATAATTACCCTAACCCCCTCTCTAAATTGGGCAATTAGGATATTTCTAGTAGGGTCTCTGATTACATGGCTCCCTTGGAGCAACCATGGTCTAAGGATGGTGTCTAAATCATTCTTGATAGTCCATTCCTTGATGGTGGGCAAGTCTACTTAGAGATTTCAAAGTTTGTAGTAACTCTAAAAGGCTAATGCAGAAATGTATGTAATTCTTCTAAAGGTCCTTTCATGAATAATCCAACCTTGTTCAAATATACAATCTTTAAAAATGGGAGCAAGATTGTCAATACAGTGGATTACCTCTGGTTTGGCGACAAGGTGGAGACTAGCCGTTTAGACTACAACTAGATCATAGCATCTTCTATTCATGGTGGCAATCTTTTGTTCCTCCTTTATGATAGGTTGCACCTCCTCAATGGTCCAGAAGAGCTCAAACCAATTCTTATTGCTAGTGTTCAATGCCATAGTGTTTAGGTCTTTGTCTTTGAAAACCCTCCCTTCATTATCTGTAGATATATACAACTCTGTCTCATCCCTATACAACTCTGTATCAAGCTTGAAAATTGTTTATTGCTATGTTACAAATGGTCTCTAGGTTAATTCTTCTCACTCAAATCACAATTGATCTCATTTCAGCTTAATTGTGATCAATCTAAGCTTGAATTAGGTCTTTTTATGCAAGTTTTAGGGATTTAAAAGCTTTAATGGTGATGGATTATCAAACTTAGGCTCATTCATGCTTTAGATTTGATTTTGACCTTTGCCTTTATATATTTACATTTTTGAGCACTCAAGATCTTCATTTTTGTCACTTTGTGCTTGTGTGGTGCTTATTTGGCATCTATTTGGCACTTTCACTTCATTTTTCATTAATGTCTTCAAAGTACTAGTTATTGTTATTTAAAATTTGTGCTTTTATTTTGTGTTGTTGGATCATTTCCCATGATCAACATGGGCCATTGATTGTAGTACAAGATCTTGATTGTTATTGGCCATCTTTACATCGAGCCTCATAGTTGTGCCACTTATCACCCTCATGGGATTTTGTAGCTATGTATTCTACACCAATCACATATTAAATGTGCATTTGCCAGGTCTCAATCCTATGGGCTCTCAGAGCTTTTCTAAATAGTCATAAATGATTTTGTGCCATTGAATCATCTGATCTCGATGAAGCATGAGATGTTGATCCTGAAAGGTGCATGAGATTTGATCAGTACACGACTATAGAAAGTAACTTAAGCTAAAATATTTTAAGCTAAGTTTATTTCATGTTAGAAGCCACACCATAAACTTAGGTTAAAGTATTTTATGTTAAGTTTAGAAACATGATATAAAGTGGCCCCTTTGAATGATATAAAATACATTCATTTGCATAGATAAAATATTAGATGAAATTGAATTTGATGATCTTATGGATGTCAATGATGAGCTCACTGACATCAAATGACATTTGTGAGAATGTTAAGTTTAAGCTTGTGAAGTTGTTATATTCCATAGATCTCAAATTCAATTTACTGCATCTGATTAAAAGCTGTGATGAAGTGAGAGCTGTTGATTGTGATATGAGTAGTTACACACCATTGGTTCAATTTAATGTGCAAGACCATTTATTATTAAGCTTTGAATGTTGTAGTGCCACATGGTGATCTTGCAGGGCTTCCTAGGCTTTTGACTTTTCATCATTGCATTCATTTCATTAGATCCTTGATCTCGATGAGGCACAAGCCATTGATCATGATCCAGATGCACGCACTTTATTGGTCCAAAGGACCAAATGCTCAGGTTACTTGAGCTTTCTTCACTCTATCAAATTAATCCTTTGTGATGAAGCATGGGCTATTATATCTGCAAAGAAGGGAGGTATTTAAGTTAGGACTCAAGAAGATAGAAATTTAGGCTAAAGTGTTAAGGATAAGGCCTTGTTTGTGTTGATGAACATGAATTGGGCCTTAGAATTGAGACTTTAGGCTAAATAGGTAACAAAGGGGACCATGTTAGAAAAATTAAAAGGACCCTACCAATACAAAAGTTATACTTAGTTAGAAATAAAGGAAACAAAAAAGGGGGTAAATAAAGGGGACTAGGCATAATTTTTAGGCTAATGTTTGGTTGTGTTAAGAAACATGACTAGGCCTTAACATGAAATTGGGGCTTAAGTCTAAAATAAATTTGAAACACGGCCAAACCTTAACATGAAAATTGGGGCTTAAGTCCAAAATAAATTAGAAACATTATTGCCAAAAGTATTCCCACCAATGTTTGAATTTGAATGAGGGGTTCAAATTAGGGTTTGCTGAAAGGAGGGTTTCATTGCATGAATCCAATAATGAGATTATTCAGATCAAAGGCTAGTAAAACCCTAATTGAAGATAAATAATTAGGATCTAAGCATGATCTATTCATAAAGGATCCATGAAACTTGTAACTTATCATATGAAGAGCAACTGTTAGCAATATTAGGTATCCTTAAAACAAAACCATAAATCAATAGGCCAACTTTATCAAAGTGGATGATCCTCAAATTCTAACAATGTCAAAACTTTCCATGTTTTTAGTGTTAAAGTTCAAAGTGTCTCAAAGCTCCCAATTTTCAAAAAATGGGGGTATGTTGATGTCAATAGGGCATTACTCAAATAATTATTGAAATTGATCCAAGGATCATTGTGCACTAAGTGGATCAAGAAGTAGTACTACAATGATATTCATACACCCCAATCATACACTATCTACTCTATGGGAACACACCCCATGGGTTGAATCAAATGCGAAAAAGAACTCTTAGGCTAAAAGTAACACAATATATGCTAAAGAAATGAGTTCTCTTTAGGAAGAATCATGAAGGAGTTTAACTTAGATGTTTGTCAAAAGAAGAGGCCACGGAGGTAATGGCCAACTTCCATGAGAAGCTTGGAGCTAGTCAGCTTGCAGAGAATGCAACAATACACAAGATGTTCTACGTATTGTATTACTAGCCTATGTTATTCAAAGATGTTCATGCCCATGTTTAAAATTGCCATTAGTGCCATACCTTTTCCAAAAGGAAATCCATGTAGTAATGCCATTACAACCAGTTATAGAAATGACACCATTTGCCTAATGGGGGATATACTTCGTGGGGATCATCAACCCCAAATCCTCAGCAGGATATAAGTTCATTCTTACAGCTATAGATTATTTTATAATGTTGGTCGAAGCAATGGCAAAAAAGAAAATCATTGCCACTAAAGTCATCAAATTCATGGAGAACAATGTAACCACTTAGTTTTGGACCCTTATCTCATTAGTATATGATAATGACCCTGCGTTTCAATCCATAGAGTTAATCGAATGGGTGTATGACAATGGAATCACATTGAGATTCTCATCTTGTCACTACTAGCAAGGGAGTGGATAAGTAGAGTTAACCAATAAGAAACTAATAGATGCCATAAATAAATCTATAAAAAGAAACCCAAAAAGTTGTATTCACTACTTAAATTTACTTTGTGGGTTGACTACACCAGGTATAAGTAAGTGCTTAAAACTTACCATTCCTACTGGTCTATAGATTGAATCCAATACTTTTGGTCATGCTTAAGTTACATACATATAGTTCATGCAATAGTATATGGAACAAGATGATAAAGTGAACTCTAGGCTCTTGGACATTGTCTAGCTAGAGGAAGCTTGGGATGAAGCCTTACTCCACTTCAACAAACATCAAGGCATTATCAAATGATGGTTTGACAAAAGGGCCAAGGTTAAATCCTTTAAGATTTTTTAATATGGTATTGTTGTGGGATAAAACTCACAAAAAAGGGGCCAACATGCGAAATTTGACCCCCTATAGATTATCCCCTACCAGATAGCCAAGCTACTTAGACATAACACTTTCTACCTTAAGGAACTTAAAGGTAGAGACCTCCTACTATCAGTTAACATATAGATCATAAAGCATTACTTCTCAGTTGCCCTGTCCAATGTGATCTTAGAATAACTTAGACAAGGGTTGTAATGTCTATATTAGACTAGTTTGCTTTTATTGCGTGTTTATTTTCATTGCATGTTTTCTTTTGTCATGTTTTCTTATTTTTGGTGTTGTTTTGTTCCTATGCTGTTTGCCTCTTGCACAACCTTACCCTCGATCTAGCCTCCAATTGAAATCAAGGGAGTAAAAATAATTAGAAATATCCTTTAGAGAACTAATGGTAAGTAACCACCCTAAATGATGATAAAACCTAGGAGGTACAATTAAATATTGGAACACCAAAGGTGGATTTCATTTTATGCAAGTCAAAGGTTTAAGAGAGTCTTTTACATTTCAGATCTTCAGGCCAGTGATTCTTAACTAAATAAGTGAATTTTAGAACAACCCCATGTCATGATGGAATCCATCAAAGTTATACTTAATAAAAACACCCTAAAAAGTGAGAACACCAAACTAATCTAAGATCGGCTAGGTATTTAGATCTTTCTAAACAACCCATCACCCTTGGCTTGGTCCCAAACCCTCAATGGATGGAAATATCAAATCTCTCCATAATAAAACCTTAAAATAAGGTTGGAATAACATGTAGAATCTAAGTTTTGAGTCTTCCTCGAAAGGGTTATTCAAGCAACCTACATCACATGCTTTTTAGCCTAGTTGGCTATGGAACAAGGCCTTGAATGGGACTAGAGTTATCTCTATCGGGGCTATAAATGCCTAGCTAGCAACAAAGCAATGCCTGTGCCATTCCCCTCCAATCCATACAACCAATAATGCCCATTTAAGAGATCTAATACCCAAATTAACTTAGATTTATTTAAGTGAGTTCTAAAATTGAATCAGTTGAAAAAGTATAACCTCACATACACTGATGGTTTTTTATGGGAATAAGGCTTAGTATGTCACTTATTGTACATGAATTTAGTGCCTTCTTTTTTTGATGTGTCTAAAGATTTATTTGTAGTATGTGTTTTATGTAGAAGTGGAGGTTAGCAATCTAGGTTCTAAGTGTTTAAACATCACTTTTCCCATGGAAGTTTCTATTTGTTGTAGCCAACACACCCCCTTTTTTTAATTTAAAAATGGGGGATCCCTCTTTAAAATGATAACACAAAGTTCCTAGACCTTTTATCTCACTTAAACTAACTCTGTTAGGAGTGAATCCAAATTCCCATGTTGCTTTGGTCTCCCTGAGTGTATTGTGTGTTTGTAATGGCCTATTGATCCTTATTGAGAAACCATACGACCTCTAAAGTTAACATATTCAAACCTTGGTGACATCCAAAAGTAAAGCAGACTCTTTCTTACTTAGACAATTTAATGCACTAACTTTTATGTAGGATTATTTTCATTGAAAACTCCCATGGTTTCAATCTCTTAGAGTCTTAATCCCCTGAAATGTTAGACTCTAAAAATCCTACACGGTACTTGGTGAAGTCAAGTTGGTATCCAGGTGATCATTTATTCATCACGTTTCTTTTCATTTTACTTGATCTCTTTTCATGGATTTTAGTAGGAGGAATGGTCAAATAAAAAGAAGTCACATGGTTAGATATTAGTGAATCTAGGGTCTATAAGAGCTTAGCCAATTAGGGTGCCTCAACATTAAACATGTCAATCTCCTAAACCAGGCAGAGATGTTAGAGCACAGGAGAGCTTGACCAAATGACATAACACCACATAACTCATAGTCATAGCTTGTTAGAGCTTAACCAATTAGGGCACCCCAAAGTAAAAATGGTCAGTATTCTAGATCTAACAGATATGTTAGAGCCTAGAAGAGCATAACAAGTGAGATAACACCATATAGCTCATAGTCAGAGCCTGTCAGAGCTTAACAAATCAGGGTGCCCCAAAGTTAGAATGGTCAATTTCTCAGACCTAATAGAGATGTCAGAGCCCAAAAGAGTTTGACCCAATAAGAAAGTACCATGTGGCCTATTATCAAGTTTGTCAGTCTCTTAGACTTGACAAAGATGTTAGGGCCTAGGAGAGCCCAACTTATCACATTAGGTTACATGGTGTTTCTATGCAAGACTGGTAGGGGGAACCCAATAGACCCTTAGGTGGTCAAATGAGGTTCAGTCAGAGTTAGAGGGATAATCAAAATATGTCATGCATCTTCTAACTGGCATTCTTTTTCTCCCAAGCATATAAGATAAGGTACTAGGTCGTGCCTCGGTGGTAATCATTACAATGAGAACTAATTAACATGATACATGTGTTACAATGTAGGAACTGCTTGAGAAGCCTCAAAGATGATATGGTCATATTCCTATCACACTCTAAAGATTAATTAAATGGGAAAATGGGCCCTAATTAGAATATTTAAGGACACCCTCTTGCAATTTTTATCAATACTGGGAAGAGTGGTGGAAAATTTAGCAGGCAATACGATGCATATTTAGAGGACCCAGGGTTACTTGGAAATGATTGCTCTAATAAAGAGAAAATGTAGAAAGTTAGAAGTTATAGTGCACAAGGGCATGTTCTTCAAGCTGAAGCTTATACCTACTTCAAACTTAAGATTTTATCAAACATATTCCAGGAGCATAAGGGCTACAATTAAGGATTGGATGGCCTTGACATAGACTATGGTGGATCCCCTGTAAGAAGGCAAGAAGAAGATATTGGCCTACTTCATGGAAGTCAATTTCTCAGTGTTATTCCACCTGGATGGCACTCTACTAGATGGGGGTGAATTTGAGGTTCACCTAGGTCATTTTAACCAAGTTATGAGTAGAAATGTGGCTAAGGATCATAAGGCTAAAGCCCAAGTAGTGTTGGAACTCTCCACCTAGTTCACTATGAGCATTGGCTAGGTGTTAGAAGTCAAGGTGGATATGGAGGCCCCACTCCAAGTTTATCAAACTTTAGTTGCCCAGTTAGAGGTGGTCTTTCAAGAGTCACCAATGAATCTAGACAAACTAGAGTAAGAGTTTGACTTAGTGGTAGTTGTGGTAACTATCAGGGGAGTAGAGTCCAGGTAATTGGGAGGTAGTTTATTAACATCTCCTTCAGATATCAATTAGGCAGGCCCTTGGGATATTTTGAAGGGAGCCAGGGGATTTTATTCTCTTTTTTTAAATTGATATAGTTGTAACAACTTAGAGTGGCCATCATGGCCCAAGATGAGAATCTTCATATATTCCAAGATACCAAAAAAAAAACATTCAAAAATCCAAAAACACTTTCAACACCTACATGTTCTATTATCTCCTTTGCATATATGTGTTAGTTTCATGTTGAAGATGGAATAATAATTTACTTATACATACACACACATTGTCAAACTTCTACTTTATTGTGATAAGGCATACATAGACACATGATCTATTCCTATTTTAGACGTTAGGCCTTCCCTTTACTCATGTCATGCAGACATTGGAGGTATCCGCTTCTTTGATCTTGATACACAGGTTATATGGTTTGATGATCACATTTAATTATCATGTTTAAGCTTAGATATTTTCTTACACATGCCTTTATACATGATTATATTTTACAAAGGGTACTTGATATGCTACACACTTGACATTTTTACCTAACACCTTGGATCCATGGGCTACTATGACATGTTTCTGCTGGTTGCTTATGCTTTACTTTATGCACTTCCTTGAGTGTCTTAATTTACTATTACACCCCTTGTTTGAGCATTTGAATATGCTCCTTTGATTGTGACTCTTGTGCCTATGTATGCTTTCTTTGACATTTGCATATGTCTGTATTTGTTGTATGGAAATTTAAACATGTCATCCTTGCTATTATGGACATTAGACTAAGTCATGTCCCTTTGATTGTGCGACATTTGAACATGCCCCTTGTTTGAGGTCTCCTTGGACCATTGTATTTTGAATTTATTTTGAGTGATCTTGTATGTGTGCTTGTTTATCTTTTGAGCTTGTATTATTACTATCTAGACGTTGTCATGATCTTTATCATGCATCTTAGGCCTTCATGTGATCACATTGATTTTTTGTGATTAAATGTTATATCTACCTAGACATGTTCCTTATATATGTTACATGGTTACATTCACAACTTATATAGTTGTCTTATCCTTTTTAGGTGAGGTAACTACTAGTTCCTATCTTTCCCTCACCTCAAAGGGGGGCATATTAGTGGGGGCATGTCATAGAGGCATGTTCTCCATACTTGGCACAATTTTCAGATTCAGTAAGGGCATGCTTTGAAAACATGTTCTCCACACTTATTCAATATATGGTACTTATATTAGTTTTTATATTAGTGGGGGCATGTCATATGAGCATGGCTTCCACACATTCATAGTTTTCAAATTTAGTGGGGGCATGCTTTGAAAGCGTGTTTTCCACACCTACTCAGTATTTAACATCTCCAGATTACAATGGGGCCATATTTTGGAAAAATGTTCTCCACATTGGTACTTATATCAATTTTCAAATTTCTCCATATATAGTGGGGGCATGTTTGGAAGCATGTTCTCTACACTTACACAATTTTTTGAATTGGCCAGAACACATAGTTATATGATTCAAATTCATAGTTGTGGTAGAATGCTATATATTGGTACCATTATTATACAAAGTTTCAGCATGAAACATATTTAAGGTGGATATTCTATGCAATTTGTGCCATATATTGCAAAATCTAAATTAGTTTTAGATTTTATAATATTTTTAGGAACTATCACCACCTACCAGTTAGACTTTTATAAACTATATTGAGCCAGTCTACTACAGTAGTTGGTTCACCTTTTTGTATGGTTGAGGTGATTAAATCACTCAATCTTGCCAAGTTTTCATATTGGAATTGATAGTATCATCCAAACTCACCATTTTGATAGTGTGGGGGACTTGGTTCACTCACACTCACTAGGTTATAAGTATCATTGGGTTGTATAGTTGAGCTAATCTTAATTGATAGGTGACAACTCATTTTTGATCGAAGATTGGGGGCATATGCTCTCTCTCTCTCTCTGTCTCTCTCTCTCTCTGTTTCTCTCTCTCTCTCCCCTTGGATATATGAAATTTTAGGATTTATCTATATTTGTCATAATCTTAGTGTCAAATCCTTACAATGATACATCTTTTTCAAATCAACTTGTCAATAGGCAAGGTGGTTACATTGACATATAGGTGTATTCCTAAGCCTCGCCCTTTCAATTTGAATATATTTTAAGTACTTTTAATCCCATATTATATGTACTAATTATATAATATAACATGCTCTTGGTTTTAGGTTAGTCACCAACAAAACACTCAATTTGGGCATATGCAAAGGTAAGGTGCATTCTACACACCTAGGTATGCATTCCTTTCCTTTAATTAGTAATTTAATTACTAGATTAAAGGGGGGACAAATATAGATGATATTTATAGATTATATATCACCTCAGTCTTGTACACTTGGTAAAATCAGGCCTTGGTTTTTCCTCTTAGTTCTTGACCTTTTGATGTAGAGCATGTACATTGAAAACATCTTGACCGTTATTTCTTAATTCAACTCCCTTTGACAATGGTTTTTGAACTCACTCTTCATGCAATGGTTTACAAATTTCACTCTGTTTCTTAACTCTTTCAATGCTTAGATCTTATTAACATGAGTTTAATTAACCTATCTGTGCATTACAATAATTCAACAATCCTTTGAAACTCTCAACTTCTTCCCTTACTCAACTTTGTCAACTATCACATTCCTTTTAATGGTTCATTAGATCAAAACTTCATTCAAGTTACCAAATCTCAGTTGGAATTATTAGATGGATTCTAAAATTGTCTTATATAGGTTCTTTAGGGTCACATAGACCTCTCGTTCACTTGCCAACCCTCTCTAAACTCAACTCACACCATTTCCTTACTTTGCTTGTCTTGTCTCAGTCCTTATAGCCCTCTTTATGGACTTTTCTTGGTCTATACGGTTTGCACTTTCTCCAAATGGAAAACTAATTATTATTTTAGATACCCTTTATTTCACTTTATCTATCCACTAACTTATAGACCCTAATTCTTTGTTTAGGTCACTTTTCAAACTCTCTTTACCTTATTGTTTACCTTTTTAGGTATCTTCTAGGACTAGAGTACACTCAGACCTCCAAAAATATACTTATACATCAGTACACCATATAGAATTGTGTTATTTAGTTCAAACATGTCAAAATACCTCAGATTATAAGTTTGTGGAATTTTAGCACAAAATGTTCTTGACTGGGTCTCATAAATGCATAACTACAGGTGATAATTCTTTCTATATTAAATATTACACCAAGAAAAGCACAAAGAGACTCAAGAAAACTTAAACACTATTTAAGGGCTCACCTCTATCCATCCCTCATGAGAGAATTATTTCCAAATGTTTTTCTTTGCTTCAAAAACCAACATACACAGTCACATTTCATATCCTTTGTTATAGAAAAACAAACAGGGTTTTATGTTTAGATTCAAAACTCCAATAGGATTCTTTGTCTTTGTCACAAGTTCACTCCTTCAACTATCTCATCCACCTATAATTTTTTTTCAAACACAATGTCAAGTTAGAAGCTTTATCGCTTCATACATAGCAATGAACTCTCAGTTTCAATCACAGTCAACAATCTAGAAAACAGGGTGCAAGATATAAACTCATAATTTATTTATTAGTCTAATATAACTATTGGAGCTATCATGATTCATTCTTGAAATCCTTCCTCAGTCAGGAAAAAAACAATATTCAATCTCCCTTGGTCATGCAAATATAAATTATATTGCCTCATCACAACACATCACAGTCTTGTACACAAGGCACACCATCACAAGAAGGTCTAAAATTTAAAGACAAGATTAAAAGGGTTCAATATATTCTCTTCCTTTGTAAATTTCCTTTTCAAACATACACTCATTAACTTCCCTTCATACTAGAAACAATTTTCACATTCCAAACTTTCATTCAAAATCACATGCAATTTGTTATAACCATAATGACCTTCACAACAAAGGTCTATATTCTTGTTTAACAACAGAGTTTTACACAATTTTTCTCTTATTCATACAAAAAATCTTATTTTATTACATTCTCCATTCCTCTTATTCGAATGAAATCAACTATCTCTCTACAAAAACTGAATCCAACAAATCTAAAGAAGTGGCATAACTAATTCTTGACCCTTGCCTACGTGGAAACCTTTTTCAATTACATTGTATTTGTTGGGTGAATATTTTGTCGACCAACTAAATGGTGAGCAAAATAGTTCTCTTTAACCATAGCATAGGGAGATTGGTTGGCCAGATGTGCAGGTTTACTACATCACCAGGGGACAAATCTCTCCTCTCATCAAGGGGAGGTTCCCTATAAGTATGAAGGGGCTATATACTATATATATAAGCTGAAAATAACACTCAAGGGTAGGATACACCATCCATCTCTCTTTTTTCAAAGATGATGTTCACAAACAGAGGATAAAATCCTAGTGAAGACACTGAAGGCACTTCTCTTCTTTCAGAAGTGTTC
The DNA here is from genome assembly GCA_037957365.1 of Torreya grandis. Classification (NCBI taxonomy): domain Eukaryota; kingdom Viridiplantae; phylum Streptophyta; class Pinopsida; order Cupressales; family Taxaceae; genus Torreya; species Torreya grandis. Next base: position 7,202,744 of record JARHVA010000012.1, on the reverse strand, counting down.
TTGCAAGGAATGGCAGGAGTTCTTTTAGGTAGTGACAAGTAACTGGTAACCAAAGGCGTAGTAACTAGCAGACTGAGATGTAGCACAAAGCCTCCACCTCTACTACCCAAGAGTGAAATATGAAGGACAATGAGGGCACAAAGTCGTCTCAAGGTCCTTTACACATGAACAGAAAGAAAACACACACTAAAGATAACTATGACAGCACAAAGTCTGAAAGTAACTGGCTTCAGGACACCTTCCTTATCACTTCCACTAGCTCTGCTTGTTACATTGAATAAACAAGAATACATTTATGAAATAGACATAAGAACAATCTCCTAGAATGATATAAGTTATAACAGTACAAAGTCTAAAAGTAACTTGCTTTTTGATTCAAACAAAGAAATATGATGAATAATCCGAGCTCAAAGTCTCAGTAATGCCTTTCAATTTGGGCAGAGATTTGCTTCTAGTAATGGGAAGATCTCCTTTTGCATAATGAGAGAAATTACAATGTATAGCCACCAAGCAGAGCTTGGTGCTCTTTCCCATGGGACAGCTCGTTGCAGTCAATGCCTTGAATGCATTTCCAGATTTGTCAAAGGACTACGTTGAAAATAGGGTGGTTGTCTTAACTATGGCATGTCATTTCATCTCATATGTCTTCTCTTGGGTCTCAATCATCTGGTCTATCCCCTCTAACATCTACACAGCTGTCAAATTTGCCATTACTTCATGGAAAAAAATAGGTTGCATCTTTGATGTTTGCAAGTTTAAAAATCTACTTTGCAGATTGTTTCAGCTACCAAAATAACTTCTACGTAGATATTCCCCTCTTTGTCTATTCTTGGTTTTGTCTTTTCCTACAATCTGAGCCCTCAGGGCTATATTCTTAGCTTTGCCAGCTCTTTTGGCTCCTCCATCAGTGGTTCTTCCCTTTGGCATTTTGGCCTTTGAATGCATTTAGGTCAGTGCTCAAGCCTTTAAAGATCAATGGCTATTCTATTGCCATGAATTTGACATTTTTAGGCCCTTCATCATTTGAAAACCAATGGCTAATTGGTTTCCCTAAAATTGATAGCTATAGGGACATCGCCAGACATCTGGATCCCAATAGCCAGTTTGTGATGCCCAACTTTGACGTCTATGGGCCTGTCACTTTCCTTGACAATTCTTCGAGCTTTCTTGTTTTGTCCTTCTTGAAGGGGAAGAATACCTTTAGGGTCTTGATAAAGGCCTATTTTTGGGTCGAAGGGAGCCCCCCGCAAGGGTATCTGCCCTTTGGGATGCTTTAGATGGCCTTCGAGCTTTAATTTCTTTGAGTGGCCTTTATTGGTTCTTTTCCTTTGGAAGAAAAGTCTGAAGGAATTCCTTCATAGTTTCTTCCATCAAGCTTTCGCTCTACTTCAGGATTTTCATTCGATGGGCTTTTGTCTTTGCTTCAGGCTAATTCCTTCAAGCATTTTGTCTGAAGGAAATGTTCCCTTCCCTTGCCTTAGTCATATCTTCCACCGAGCTTCATCGGTCGGGTTAATTCCTTTAGAAAAAAGTTTGAAGGAATTCCTCCAGACTTTTTGTCTAAAGGAAACGTCCTTAACAACTTTGCTGTGAGAACTTTTTCAAAGGAATTTATTGTTCGCTCAGCCTTCGAAATAGTTCACCTGGTCCCCACCTGTCCTCTACAAGGGCTGATTGAGCCCAAAACTATCCTTCAGAGTTTTGCAAGGGTCCACTTTGGCAGCTAAGCACCCTCCACAAGGGCACTTGTCCTTCGGGCTCTTGGAAGACCCCTTTGAACTTCCTGATTGGAAAAATGGCTAAGTGTTGAACCTGTTTCTTTCTTGAAGAGTCCGTAGTTACTAACCTACAGAGTCTATAGAAACATAAGCTGCAGAGTCTGTAGATATGAGTTCATAGAACTGGGGGAGTCCATAGATATGAGTTTGTAGATTTTCTTCCTGCAGAGTCCATAGATTTCTTCCTGTGAAGTCTGTAGAAATTGAGTTCATAGAAATGAACTTGCAGAGTCCGTAGAAACTAAGTTCATAGTTTTCTCTAACCTTGAAAGAGTATGTAGAAATCTAGCTTGTGGAGTCTATAAAAACCTATCTGTGAAGTCTGTAGTTCTACCTGAAGAGTTCATATAAACCTGTGGAGTTCATAGATTTGAGCCTACAGAGTTTGTAGAATCCTACCTGTGGAGTCCATAGAAATCATCTGTAGGGTCCCTTAGCTGAAAAAGTTTGAAAATAGAGAATTTGAAGGCTCATAACAATTTTTGAGAATGGAAGAGAAAATTTTTGGCTTGTAAGACCAAAAATAGTTCATGTGTTGTCCCAAAAAGGAGTGAAAAACTTTGGGAACACAGCTGGCTCCAGTTGTGGAACTTTCCTCAGTTAAAATTTTAAAGCATCTGAGGAGAGTAGAGACCAGAATCTCCAGTGCCTTAAAGTGTGCCATTGGGCTATGGAGTCATGCTACCCAAAAAAGAAAGGCACCAAAAATGAAAATGAAAGGCACAAAATAGAACTAAAGACTGTACAAATATATATATCTACAGATGATCTTATCTGATACTTCAAGAATTGAAGTGATTCAGACGCTACCCATTGTGAGATAATGAAAATGGCATTCCATCTTGATAAATCAGTAAGAAACCATTTTGTCTCCAGAATCGGTGACGGGCGAATGGAACTCTCCACCAAGAATCACATTTCTTGTGCAATTCTTTTGGTTCTCTTCTTGCACCATGGCAAGATGTGGTCTCCAAATTGAAAACCATAAATCCTTTCTCTCTTGGCAAAGAGTTCCTTTTCCTGACTTTGGAATGCAGTAGTGTTGTCCACTACCATAGATTGTTATTCTTCTAGTTCAGTCCAGCACATGATTTGATTGTCAACATCAAACTCTGTATTATTGGTGTTGATAAACTATAACTCATGTGAAGGAGGAAAAATATCTCCTTGAGGAGATATCAACACCATCCCAACTCCAGCACCAGTACAGGAATTGCTGCCATTGAATTCCCAAATCCAAACATCATCAAAAACTGATCTTTTATCAAATTTTTATTTATTAGAGATGAAAGATCCTTTTTCATCTGTACTGTGCCCTACCGATTCTTCTGATGTTTTGCTTGAATCAATCTTTGGATCGACACCTATAGGACTTTCATCAGCTAAAACATGAACATCCTCTGTGGATAAGAAGTAATTACCCCTGCCTAAAGACTTAAATAGAATTTGAGATTTAGGTGCTAATGTCTGAGTGACAACATATTTTGACTCCTTTTCAGGGAGCAACCTCTTCATGACACCTTTGACAGGGATCCTTGCCTCAGATAGGTCCATGCTCAACTCTCCTCCAACATCCTTGTAGAAATTCATCCCAGTAGAATGCCGTATGAGGCTGGGACATCGTCCACGAGGACTGTCATCTTGATTCTCTTGTCTAGGAATGCCGCAAATGCAAATTGGGCATCCTTGATTTGTCCCAACAGAGGGACTTGTTTGTTCTCCATGGAGAAACATCTCTCAAATGTCTTGGTCAGTGTGAGACCAAGAGATTCTACCACTTTGATAGGCATGACATTGTCTGAAGCACCAGAATCAATGATGTAGTTGCTCAGCTTATGACCGTTTATCAACAAGAAAACATAAAAAGGATCCACTTTCATAGGGGCAGCAGGAGGAGTAATGACAAGATTATTTGGGATGGGCATGCTCCTTGGGGGATCATGAGTTACCTTTCTAATCTCTTGTCTTATAGGGATGACTTTATTCTTTACACACTCAACCAGCCTATCCAACTGCCCAAGGTTGGCTTGTAGGAATTCAAATTCAATCATTTGAATTTTGGTCTTCTTGACATGGTCGACTATGTCAAATGACTGAAATGGATTGGGAACAGGGAAAGGTAGTTCATCCTTTTGTTTTTTTGAAGGGGTAGGATTGGTTTATGAATTTGAAGTTGAAGGCAAGTTTGGAGCACTTACTTTTTTAGCAATCACTGGGTCCTTAGGCTGGAAAGGCAAAGTGGTTCCCTGCTTAGCAATTGAAATTACAGGCTGAGATCCTTCTCCTATTTTATCCTTATCAGCTTGCTGGGCTGACTGATTCTTGAACAGTGTGAAGATAGCATATGATCCATCCACTGCTTTACCTTCACTTTTGGGTTCATCTTGGTAATTCAAGTAACCAATGTGGGAGTCGCCAGCTAATTTTTCTTTGTTTGCTGCAAAGAGATCAACGTCATTTTCTTGATCAAACTCAGGTTGGAATGAGGAATCATGTTTTGTTTTTAGATATCCAACGGCTGAGTTAGTTGGAGGTGCTTCAAGGGCCAGGTTCCTCTGTGGGGGAGGAAGATGATTTAGCTGCCCTTGATTCTTGGCAACATTGCCTTAATATGCCTGATTAGGGAATGTCCTCCTTGGTACATCTCTGTATGAAGGATTAGAACACATACCTTGTGCCATTTGCTTTTTCAATGTTAGCAGTTCATTTGCCAACTTTTGCACCATTTGATCAGTGGTGCATGTAGATGGATACTCAAAAGATGAAGAGGATTTACCTCTATTTGGGTCTCTCTTTATCGTTCCTGCCAAGATAAAGTCATCTTCTACCTCAGTAGCCAAGTCCTGAGCAGTAGCAAGGTCTATGTGACCAGCACGTCTCAGCAAAAAACTCACTTCAGGTAGCTGTGAGTTGATGAAGAATCATTTGAAGTTTTGAGGTGTTGGCTAAGCAATTACAAGAATTCTATTCTTGAGCTTGTCAAACTTGGCAATGAAATCCCTCATAGGCTCATGAGGTTCCTTCTTCATCTGTGTGAGCTGGGCCAACAAGGCATGTGCATCTTCTATAGGCTTGAACTTGGTTTCAAATTTAGCTTTGAGTGTGTCCCAGTCAGTCACTGACTGAGCCTACAGATGGTAGAAAAAATTTGTAGCAGTGCCTTGTAGTGTTTTCACAAATAGCGTGACTGCTACATCTTCATACTCCACAGCTATCACACCATAGGCTATGCTGAAGGCTATAATGTGTTCATTAGGGTGAACTCTCTCATTACTAAAGAATTTAGGCAAATTCTTCTTTGAACTGCGTGGGAGCCCATGTATGGGTGGAGTCAAATTGAGTGGGCCAAATGAGTTACCCCAGGGGCCTTGAACTGCCATGTTGGGATTATGAAAAAGAGGGATAATAAATCTGGGTGGAGTATGTATGGGTAATGCTCTACTGCCAATAGAAAAAGAGGTTCTGCCTTGTGTTGGTGTCCTAGTACGGGTAGGAGGAACACTCTTGAATCATCAAACTTGAAGTTGGGGAGGGAATAGCTCAATTTTTTTTGCTACACCAACTTAAAAATAGGGTCAACAACACCTTGAAATCTCTGGCTTCTAGTATAGTGTGGAATTCCCAGATTGTAAAACAAAAATGGAAAATGACTGGTCTTGCTTCAGCTTGAAGCTTGGGGCTTCAAACTGCTTGTCCTTCCCCAGCAGAGCTGGTTTGCAACCCAAATTATATAATGGGAATGGATACGGCTATAATGATAATGGGTAAGACCCAGATGAGAGTCTCTAGAGTATATAATGGATGAGGATAGGAACTGTTTATTCGATATCCCCAGTGGAGTTGCCAAAAATTGTTACATGAAGCTGGGAGGAAAATTAACAATGGGAAAGAATTGGAATTGCTCATTCTTCCCTAGCAGAATAAATGGATAAGGCTATAATGATAATGGTTAAGACACAGGTGATATTTCAATCTGAAGCTTGAGGCTTTAAATTGCACAAAATTACTATGTCCCTAGCAGAGTCGCCAAAAACTATTGGGTTAATATTTTGTCGATCAGCTAACTGGTGAGAAAAATAGGTCTCTTCAACCACAGCATAGGGAGATTGGTCAGCCAGATGTGCAAGTTTACTACATCACCAGGGGACAAATCTCTCCTCTCATCAAGGGGAGGTTCCCTATAAGTATGAAGGGGCTATATACTATATATATAAGATGAAAATAACACTCAGGGGTAGGATACACCATCCATCTCTCTTTTTTCAGAGATGATATTCACAAACAAAAGAGAAAATATTGGTGAAGACACTGAAGGCACTTATCTTATTTTAGAAGTGTTCTTGTAGGGAACGACAGTTGTTATTTTAGGTAGTGACAAATAACTGGTAACCAAAGGCATAGTAACTAGCAGACTGAGATGTAGCACAAAGTCTCCACCTCGACTGCCCAAGAGTGAAATACGAAGGACAATGAGGGCACAAAGTCATCTCAAGGTCCTTTACACATGAATAGAAAGAAAACACACACTGAAGACAACTATGATAGCACAAAGTCTAAAAGTAATTGGCTTCAAGACACCTTCCTGATCACTTCCACTAGTTCTACTTGTTACATTGAATAAACAAGAATACATTTAGGAAATAGACATAAGAACAATCTCCTAGAATGATACAAGCTATAACAGTACAAAGTTTGAAAGTAACTTGCTTTCTGATTCAAATAAAGAAATATCATGAACAATCTGAGCTCAAAGTCTCAGTAATGCCTTTCAATTTGGACAGAGTTTTGCTTCTGGTAACAAGAAGATCTCCTTTTACATAATGAGAGAAATTACAATGTATAGCCACCAAGCAGGGCTTGACACTCTTTCCTATGGGACAAATCACTGTAGTCAATGCCTTGAATGCATTTCCAGATTTGTCAAAGGACTGCATTGAAAATAGGGCAACTATCTTAATTATGGAGTGTCATTTCATCTCATGTCTTCTCTTAGGTCTGGATCATCTAGTCTATCCCCTCTGACGTCTACGTAGCTATCTAATTTTCCATTACTTCATGGAAGAAAAAGAGGCCGCATATTTAATGTTTGCAAGTTCAAAAATCTACTCTGCAGACTATTTCAGCTACCAAAATAACTTCTACATAGATATTCCCCTCTTTATCTCTTCCTGGTTTTGTCTTTTCTTGGAATCTGAGCCCTCAGGGCTATATTCTTAGCTTTTCTAGCTCTTTCAGCTCCTCCATTAGCGATTCTTCCCTTTGGCATTTTGGCCTTTGAATGCATTTGGGTCCGCGCTCAAGCCTTCAAAGATCAATGACTATTCTATTGCCACGATTTTGACATCTCAGGCCCCTCATCATTTGAAAACCAACGGCTAGTTGGTCGCCCTAAAATTGACGACTGTGGGGACATCACCAGATGTTTGGATCCCAATGGATAGTTCGCGATGCCCAACTTTGACGTCTTTGGGCCCATCACTTTCCTTGACAATTCCTTCAGGCTTTCTTATTTCATCCTTCCTGAAGGGGAATAATCCCTTTGAGGTCTTGAGAAAGGCCTAGTTTTGGGTTAACGGGAGCCCCCTGCAAGGGTATCTGCCCTTTGGGATGCTTCAGATGGCCTTCAGGCTTTAATTTCTTTGGGCAGCCTTTGTTGGTTCTTGTCCTTCGTAGTTTCTTCCATCGGGCTTTTGCTCTACTTCAGGATTTTCATTCGGCGGGCTTTTGTCTTTGCTTCGGGCTTATTCCTTCAGACAAAAGTCTGAAGGAATTCCTTCATAAATTTTGTCTGGAGGAAATGTTCCCTTCTCTTGCCTTAGTCATTTCTTTTGCTGGGCTTCATTGGTCAGGTTAATTACTTCAGAAAAAAGTCTGAAGGAATTCCTTTAGACTTTTTGTTTGAAGGAAACATCCTTAAATAACTTTGCCACAAGAACTTTTCTGAAGGAATTTCCTATTTGATCAACCTTCGAAATGGTTCACCTACTCCCTACATGCCCTCTACAAGGGCTATTGAGCTTAAAACTATCCTTTAGACTTTTGCAAGGGTCCACTTTGGACACAGCTAAGCACCCTCTGCAAGGGCACTTGTCCTTCGGGCTCTTGGAAGACCCCTTTGAACTTCTTGATTGAAAAAATGGCTAAGTTTTGAACCTTTTTCTTTCCTACAGAGTCCGTAGTTACTAACTTGTACAGTCCGTAGAAACTTAACCTGCAGAGTCCATAGATTTCTTCCTGCGAAGTCCGTAGAAATTGAGTCGGTAGAAATGAACCTGCAGAGTATGTAGAAACTAAGTCCGTAGTTTTCTCTAACCTTGAAAGAGTCTTTAGAAATCTAGCTTGTGGAGTCCGTAGAAACATATCTATGAAGTCTGTAGTTCCACCTGTAGAGTCCGTAGAACTGGGGGAGTCCGTCGATTTCTTCCTGCAGAGTCTGTAGAAATGAACCTGCAGAGTCCGTAGAAACCTGCAGAGTCCGTAGATTTGAGCCTGCGGAGTCTGTAGAATCCTACCTGTGGAGTCTGTAGAAATCATCTGCAGGGTCCCTTAGTTGAAAAAGTTTGAAAAATAGAGAATTTGAAGGCTCATAACAATTTTTGAGAAAGGAAGAGATAATTTTTGGCTTGTAAGACCAAAAATAGTTCATGTGTTGTCCCAAAAAGGAGTGATAAACTTTGGGAACAACATTATTAACTTGAATTCCACATGATATAATGTATCTTGAATAAAGATAACTAAACCATGAACTTATGAAGGGCCTCTTATAATGTTTAGACACTTAGTCACACCTATACATCTTGCCAACTCCATATATGCACAAAAGTCCCTAGCTATGACTTTGGCAAATTCAAAATTTTAAATGGTGAATTTTAGAGGGAAACTCCATAATTTGAATTCTATACATCTATGGACAATCTAATCTCCATAGATGGTATTATTAATACCTCTATTACCTATCAAAACACCTAATAAACTTCTAAAAGACCAAGAATGAATCAACTTTGGGTCATCATGGGATGCCCCTGCATCACCTTTCCTGCTTCTACAAGTCTTTCATTTACTCTATTTTGTGTCCTTTGACTTATATCTCTTAGTCTGACGAGTATTGTTTCAATGACACAGGCCTTCTATCTTATCTAGAATTGTTAAAATGTACTTATCTTCCATTTTTACAAGTCTTGAACCTGTTTATACTTTTCTACTCTTTGGACACTAACATTTGAGATAAACACTAGCATCGATGTTAGTATCTTGACCTGATGCAAGTGTTCACTGCCCTAAGTCATCTATTTTGCAAATGAAATGTATCTTAAGGATCAACCTAAGTGATTTAATGCAAGTTACTTCTCCAAAGGGATTGATATAAACACAAGATCAACCCTCTTTCATTCTTCACTTAACACAAACTAAGACAACTTATCAAAAGCATTTAATCAAACACTCAATAAAGCAAAGCTTTCCTATTTTCTCATATTATCATATATTTCATAGAACAACACATACATAGGTCTAAAGTACTGAAGGAACAACCTAATATCTATATTTTCCAAGTTACAAGTTAAGTCACAGTTATACTTACTTTTCATGTATTACATGATTCACACAGAAGCCAACACGTAGGGATAACTACATCAGTCTGAGGCCCTCTTTGGAGTATTGGCTATGTAGGTAGTTCTCATTAATAGAGGGGTCTTTGGGGTCAGCTCAACATCATGTGCCCACTAACCCATTTTTTCAGGGTATCATTTAACGACAAAGATAAGTGAACCTAAGGTTTTAATCAATTCATTGAAGGAGATAACATGTGCTCAAGATTTAAAGACATTAGGCAGAAGATGATAATAAACCCAAAAAAAACCCAACTAATAGATTAAAAAATAGAGTTATATTGTGGTTTGAAAACTAATGTCAACATAAGGACACTATCGTTGAAGTAGCTTTCCAACTTAGATACAAGTGTCCAGTGGTCAAACACAATCAAAATTTAGAGTGAACAAAGCCTAGATCTCTGTTAGAGTCTTGTGACAATACCTAATCATTGTCATCTTCCAAAATAAAACATCAAATAAGATATGCTCTCTTTTATCCCTTAGCTACTTTGTACTTGCTGTATTTATTACACATGCTTAAATAAATCATATTATCAAAGTATTTTATTACATTACTAACATCTGAATGTTATAATATTAGGCATTCAAACAACTTTATTGCTTGTATGTTTATCTTTTGACTCCAAAAAGCATAAAATAATATTTTTGAAAATGTGGTTGAATAATGTCACAAATCTATTCTAAAGTAATTTGAGATTATGAAGGTAGAAAAACTGATTTTGCATTTGAATTATTTGTCTCTTCAGCAATCATTGAAAATTTGTCCATACTTACCGACACTATGGCACATATTTAATTTTCTTACTAAAAGCATGCATTGATTCTAATGCAAATGTATGATAGGTGTTGAGATTGGATGAATTATTTGAATCTTTACATTATTTATCTTTTCCTTAGTTTTGTTTTGATTTGACATGTCCCTGCATTTCAAACACTCTTTTCTTTGTGTTTTTGGTTTCCTTGTTGGGTGTTTTTATTCATTGAGAAATTGTTTGAGTGTTCAGACTGTTGTTTATGGTATTGGTGTCTATACTAAATTTAGAGTTAAATTCAAGCCTTTTTTGGAGGTAATTATTGATACTTGCATCCATGGACTATTAAAATTTTCATTTTGTTAATAAATTGATTGAGTAGGCTGAGCATGGTACAATGTTCATTCATTTTGATTGTCATGGTTGTGTTTTTTTTTTTGCATAGGAACTTTCAAGAATGAATGTGGTAATTTGAAGAATGAATGTGGTAATAAGTCAATCAAATGCACAAGATGTTGATAATGTAATGGAAACTGACAATGTAATCTATGCATTTAGGAAAACATATTAATTTCATCATGATGAAATCAATGCAGTGCAGGTAAGTTCTTCATGGTGCTATTGCACCTATTTGATACTTCACTAGTTTTTTTCTCCTTGTTTTGTCACCTACCATAAAAAGAGAATGCAAAAAAATGAAAATATAAAACTTTTGCTCATTTAGACATGTTTAGGTTGTTCAATACTAATGCATTTTGGATAGTACCGATTACATAGGTATCTATTGTAATCAATTTCACACTAAGAATTCGATATTAGTACATGTATGGATACAAATATGGTGATTTTGTTGGGGCTTGGATACATTTGTCAAAATAATAATAAAGAAGTTATCTATAATTTTAAATACCAACAAATAACTTGCCTCTCACATCTTAATCAAGTTTGTATGATGCCATGGGATGTATAACTCAACTTTGATACTATTGTTACAAACAATTTTTTTTGTATGTTCATACACATCTAAAGAGAAGATGCATGAAGTGAAACCCTTCTAAAGAATTGCAATGAGTGATAAATACATATTCTTGATGGTCACCATGATGAAAACTAGAGTATGACCATATAATAAAAAAGAGATGGAAATCATTTAAATAGGCATTGTATACAAACAATATTTTTAAACTTTATTAGTTATTGATGCTTTATATCTTGTAAAAGCCCATCAAATCTCAATCTCTTTGAGTACATGCCTTAAATGGTGTATTGAGAAAGGGGTTGGTAGACCTTTGGTGCTTCATAATATTGTTGGCCCCTATACCATTACTTAAAACCACTACAAGCTACTCTTATCCAATTCCCTAGGTAATAAAAACCCACTTATACACTCTCCTAAGCAGTTCACCATCCAAAATATCCCTTACCTAAGTAACACCCCTTTTAATTCATTTTCCTACTACGTCAGTTTGGTTGACCTTGTTAGCACTTAGTGCACTTACGGAACTCTGTCATCCCAACTAACCTAGTTCGACACCTACTAACTCTATTTCCCACTAAACAAGGTCGATATGGCCAACCTCATCAGTTAAATTCTCAAGAGGATTTAGGGTTAAACCTTGGATATAAATACCCCCTTCACTTCATTTATAAAGAGAGGATCATTCAATTGTGTATCATTATAACTCACAAATCTACTTATACTATTGATTAGAGGCTTCCTTGCTTAGGTTTTTACCACGGAGTAGTAGTACTTGTCTTGTGGAGGTCTTGGATGCATAGGATAAGTCTTGTAACCTATAGATGAACTATCCTTGTGATCCTTACAAGACACAAACACCTCTTATAAAGAACCATTTACCAAGGGAGAGATTGAGGCATGATGGTTTTACTTCAACAAGGTAAGTATGTTCCTATCCCTTCATATTTCGATAAGTAGATATTATAAAAACTAATGGATTGAATTATATCTCTCCTTGCTAAGATTAATTCTATATTATCTTGAATAAAATTATGTTTGCTTATTTATTATTTTCCCCATTTGTGCCACAAGCTTTGGTGAGCACTAGATTAGTTTGCATATTCATTTACTAGATTAGCTTGCATGCTTATTAAGTAGATTAGCTTGCTTACTTTTATTACAAATCATTAGACCTAGCTAGGGTTATTATATGATGGTATTTGATTAGAGACCTTGGAAACCTTATTTTTGCCATTATATGATAAGATATCCCTTAGTTTAGGTTTAGCATATCCATCATTTCTCATGACCCCAATATAACAAAGTATTTCTAAGTGGATTATTAGTTGATTACCTTCTCTAAGCTTGGATATTACTGAGAATATAAGTTGTCAATTTATCTTATTTCACTTGCATACATTTTGGTGAACCTGAGGTGAATCTAACCCTTGTAGATTTTTATTTTTTATTTACATTCAATTGAATCAGGCCTGTAAACCTAGTTTAACACTCTGTGTGCATGTTTTCAAACTTTATTGAGCCTATTGACCTAGTTTGTTTCTCTATGTGCAAGTTTTTCAACTTCATCAAGCCTGTTGACCTTGTTTGGCTCTTTGTGTGTAGGTTTTTCATCTTCATCGAGCCTGTCGACTCAATTATGTATTATGTTCCTAGGTCCTCCAACTTCATCGACCCTATCAACTTAATTTTGTCTTCTGCTCATAGGATTTCTTGTCTTAGATAAATAGATCAAATAGATTGACCCACTTTCTTTTCTACCTTCTACATGCAACTCAATTGACCTACTTGATTATTTTATTTTATGCATCTTATTTTAGCTAACTACATTGATTTGATCAACATAACTTTATAACCTATTATTTATCAATTTTATTTATACTAAATTCACTGATTAGACTCTATTTAATAATATTATTTATTGCCTTTGTAAGATCAAACACTCATTTGGATGACCTAATTCAAAACAACAATTCAACATCTTTAAGAAAAATTAATGCATCGATCTGGTTAACTCAGTCTTATCTGTCAAGTCATTCTAACTAGCTCAATACTTGTACTTCATCAAATTTCAAACAAATTTATTTTCTCACCTTTTTAGTCAAAATTTAAATTTAGTACTATAACCGGTCTGTAAAATTATACATACATAGTCAACTAGAGCTACTGACTTGTCCTAATTATGTCTATGTTTTCTACCCATAAAACTAAGTTGACCTACTCAACTATGTCTATTTTGGCTTGTTTTTACAATAGACTGAGTCTATCAACTTGACTTCATTCTATTTTATTTGTCTAACTTGATTGAGCCATTTGATTTTGTTCTATTTATTTTACTTTCTAATTTAAGAAAGGGAAATTAACCTACATTTGATAGTAATTAAACTCATTTTACTTCTTAGTTGGTTACCTATTTATTTACTTTCTAAAAACTACAACTTAGCTTTTGAAATATTATTTTTTACTTTGTTTGACTTTCATTAGAAACTGTGTACTGGTAGTTTTAAAACTAATTATCAACTGTCATGAAGGGCAAATTTATACTTTGATTATGGTATTTATCTATCATTTATAGATATAATGGTGTGAGCGACTTGTCCTAATACTCATAACCATAGTACAAATATAAACATAGTCTTTAGATTCCACGTACCTCATAGTATTTTAGAAACGTCTATGATTTTACTCTTTATTGAATATTTAGAATCCAACTATCTATTTGATTGTGTGGTGCATCTGTTAGTAGTTAGTGACAAGAAGCTACTTATAGCTTACCTTTGAAACTAGATTTCGTGGGTTATGAAAATAGTAATTCCTCTATAATCATTGCTCTGAAACATTAGGCTGACACTATCCAATGGATAAGCAAGTATCTTTGGAAGCCTACACTTTCAATCAAAACCTTTAATACAACTTCATAATTATATTTTTAAACAATTAATTATCTTCTAAATTACATTTTTGCTTCTTGTTGTTTGTTATTCTATACTGTATTATAGACTTGTATTAGCCAACATTAATACAAGTTTTATGTTGTGTGCTGCAACTAGATCGACCAGCTAATCCTAATTACCTGTGTGCTTAATTTTTTTTTTTTGGTATTTAGAACTAAATCATCCAAATTTAAACCATTAAAGTTTTCCTAGATTACAAAAAAAATTTGACCCATTCAACCTAATCTGTTACATTTTATTTTGCTTTTCTACCCAATCGACCAACTCAACTCAATCCAGGCATAGATTGTTTTGTTTGCTTAATTTTCTTGCCCAGATGATTAACTCGACTTAGTCCAAGCTAGACTATTCTATTTGCATGGTTATCTTACTTAGTCGACTAGCTCAGCCTAGTCTATCATAGATAGTTCTATTTTCCTATTTATTCAACTCAGTTGATCAACTTGACCTAGTTTATCGTAGACTATTCTATTTTCCTCTTTATCCAACCTAGTTGACTAGTTCAACTTTATTTGATTTTAGATTCTTTTATTTTCCTATTTTTCCCACTTAGTAGACTAGCTCATCCTAGTCTGGTTCAAGTTTTTTTTGTCATCTTATATGTATACCTAGATCGACTAGCTTGATCTTATTCATTTTCAACCTCGAAGTTTATCATTTTCCCAATAAGTGTTTAAATCAACTTTTTCATCATGCAACATTTGTTTGACGACACTAAAGAGCAAAATCAAACTAACATGATGAGATTCACTAATCCTAATAAATTCTCTAAGACACATTCTATGATAACTAATCTAGGACTTAACAATATCTACGTTACTACTAGAACTATCAACTATGGGACTCCTCCCTATTCTATTGCACCTAATCCTTTATTCCTACAAATGGTAGAATATGAAATTGACCTCGATTATATGACTAAAATGATCCTCTTCATCAATGAAAACCCTCAACATTGAGGTAAAGATCCCATAGTCATTTATATCCTCATGATGGGACCTCATATTAGACAACCCCATTCAACTTCACCTACATTTTCTACAGGATTTGGGGAAATTCATTTTACAACTTCTACCACATCTTCCCTTCCCTCATGCCTCTTTATAATATGTGACATCATCTTTCATGCCTTCTTCCACCTCCATGCCAATCATTTATACCAACATGGTAGGTGGGAATTTTAGTGGGTCTACTCAAAGCACCCACACTAATGCTCAATTCCATACAACTACTAGTGCATATCATGCTACTAGTGTATCCCAAGATCTTAATGCCTTGCATAATGCTAATGCATACCATGTGGCTCTTACTAGTCAAAATACCATTAAATCTAATCAATTATTATTACAAACTCTAAATTAAATGGCTATTTTTCAAACTAGTAGTGCCAACCAAATGATGTAAATGCAAAATCATTCAATGCATTTCCAAAATCAACCTAAACCTACTCAATGTGGAGTGTGAATTCCTAATGGTTCCCTTCCAACCCCTACCCCTGTCCCACCCCTGAGATACACATGGTACTCTTATAACATAACCCCCACTTATTAATAAAGCTATTAAACAATTAAAAAATGAAGCTTTAATCCCTGAAATTACAAACATTGATATAGGTGGCATAGTTCCCACTATCACTTATAATGGATCCACTGACCCAACTTTGCATTTGAAGACTTTTAGAAATTTATACAAATATAGGGTTAAACTATACACCTTTGTTTCCACCAAGCTATTAGCTAAAACCTTTTTAGGTGATGTTTTAGATTAGTATAATCAGCCTAAAACCCTTTATATATCTAGCTTGGAAGACTTAGTCAATGCATTAGTTCAAGATTCCAAACTAGTGATCTTCCTGAAAATAATTTAACTCATTTTATCAATTGCAAATAATTAGAATCCAAAATGACAGAAGTTTTCATCAAATGATGGAAAGTCTTATCTAATAAAGCTGAGCATAACATGTCAGATGAGAATCTCTTCCATTTATTCACTAATGTTCTTCATTACAATCATATGAGGACTCTTTCTTCGAAATCTTTGGAAGAAACCCTCGACCAAGCAAAACTTCAAGGTATCCTTATACGATAATTTGAACCTTTGGACCCTCCAATATGGATTTGAATGATTATAAAAGCTAAAAATTAACATGCAACTAATGATGGTGTTATGGATACCCATGGTTCCATTCAAGTCAATGTTATGAGTAATCCAATAGAGCATTATCCTTCAACATCAATTCTTAATGATTCTCATCTTAGTTATACATTTTCTCAAGTAAATAATGTAGATGTCTATAAACCACTTTCCTCAGTAGATATTCAAAAGCATCTTCCATAATCCTCCCCATGATATTTTGATCTTACACATTCTACCAAACATTGGTATGATTCCCACAAGTTTTGTCGATTTCATGTAAGTTGGGGATATTATCAAGAAACTTGTCTCTAGTTCAGAAACTTTGCTATGGATTATCTCTTTGGACCCAACTTTAGTCATGAATTGTTCATATATACATGTCAACAAGCTTATGAAATAGTAGTTATGGCTCATGAAACTAAAAATAAACATGAAGCGTTAAACCAAGCTAATGCTCACTTAGCTATTTACAAGGATTCCCTTCTTAACCATAAATCTAACACTAACCAACCTCCTACAACTAACATTGTTGAATTTTTTTTTGGATCTTTACATAAATGATGAGAATGTTGTCAAAATGAATAATATGAGGAGAGTAGTTTCCTATAACATTATCTAGTCTCCAACCATAATAATTTCCCAAAATTATGCATTATTCATGACTCTTACCCATCCCATCTCACAGAATCGGGTAATAAAGAACCAATTTTAACAAATTCAACAAATTGTTTAACCCTAATTTGGATTATTAAATCCTAATTAAGTAGATAAGGTTAATTATATAAAAATGATAAGGCACAAGGGTGAATATTAGATTTATAGTAGGCCAATTAATATGCTAAACTCAGATGTATCATATGTTAAATTTATAAAACTAAGATGGGATATTAATGGAAATCACAACTATGCTAGATATAAAAATACCATAAAAGAGACTACTTAGTTGGTTCTGATGCTAATACAAGTCTGGATCTAGTACATGTAGAGAGCAGGTAGGAAAATAGTCTTTGAATACTTGTTAGATTCTGGATCTGGTGTCTCTAGTTCTATAGATAGTTGTATCAGTCTAGGATGGTTACATCAATGCTACTGTCTAATTTTGACACTAGTGTCTTGTATGAAATATTTTCTCAAATAAGATGTGACCACCTGGATGCTTAAGGGTTTGGGTTTGGCTTCATTTTGATATATCTAGATTTGGGTCATGGATTGTCACTCCTGGTGAAATGACAAAACCCTAGGTTTAGATCTTCAATGTGATCTTGGGGGAAAATGGGTTAGTGGGCACATGATATCGATTTAACTCATAATGACCCACTATCATAGGGCACTGCCTACATAGCTAATACTTCAAAAGAGGGTCTCATACTCATGTAGTTATCCCTTACATGTTGACTTGTGTGTGAATCATGTAATTATGTAAAGTAAGTACAACAATGATCTAGCTTATAACTTGAAAAATATGACCTTATGACTACTCCTTTAGTACTTCAGACCTGTAGCTAGGTTATTCCTTTGACTGATATCAAAATGGTATAATAGAAAGGTTTTTGGTAACTTGAGTGCCATTTTGGTTTGATTGTGAGGTGAGGAATGAATGAGGCTTGATATTATATTTATACCAATCCTATCAGAAGATAACTCACATTAAAGCACTTAAATTGATCATTTTGATACATTTCATTTAAAAATTAGATAACTTTAGGGCATTAAATACTTGCATCGAGTCAGGCAGTAACATCGAAGCTATTATATGTCCTAAACATTAGTGTCTAGGGAGAAGGAGAGTAGGCATAGGCTCAAAACTTTTAGAGGTGTAAGATTATTAAATTTTAAACATTATAAGTAAGATGGAATGTCTGTGTCATTAAAATATAAGGCTAGTCAAACTAAAATATAGGCCAATAGGCACAAGATAGAGTAGATACGAGACTTATAGAAGTAAAGCATGTGTAGAACTAAGAGGAACAACCAGGGTCTAAGTTTGTCAAGTGTATAAGATTGGAGTGCTACATAATCACAAAAATATCATCTACATTTCTCCCCCTTTAATCTAGTAATGAAATTATTAGTTTAAAGGAAAATAATAAGTACTTGGGTGTGTTTGCACACCTTGTCTTTGCTTGAGTTGAATTTGAGTGCTTTGTTGGAGTTGAATTTGAATGTTTTATTGGTGACTGAACTGTAACCCAGAGTATGTTACAATGTATAATAATTGTATATAATCTAGATCAAAATTACTTGAAATAGATTGAAATTAAAAGAGGAAGGTTTAGTACACCTATGTGTCCATGTAATCGCCTTACCTATTAACAAGTTATTTTTACAAAAGATGTATCATTGTAAGGCTCTAAAACTAAGATTAGGATAGATATTGATAAATATTTAAAGTGCATATATCGAGAGAGAGAGAGAGAGAGAGAGAGAGAGAGAGAGAGAGAGAGAGAGAGAGAGAGACCCATGGCCCCAACTTTGAAGCAAAAGTGAGTTGCCACTTGACAATTGAGATTAGCTCAACTGTGCAACCCAATGATACTTATAACTTGATGAATTTGTATGATCAATTCCAAACTTTAAAACTTTACAAGATTGAGTGATTTAATCACCCCAACCATACCAAAAGGTGAACTAACTACCATAGTAGATTGGCATAATAAAGTCCGTGGGGTATCATTACGTGCAATAGTTTTGAAATTTGAGATTGATTTGAACTCTATAATATTAGGTACATGTTGCATAAGATATGCACCTTATATATGTCCCATGCTAAAAGTATGTATAATAATGGCACCATGTATATAATTTTGCCATAAATGTGTATCAAAATCATATAACTATGTACTTTTACCAATTCAGATAACTGTGTAAGTGTGGTTAACATGCTTACAAAGTATTCTCCCACTATATATGAAGAAATTGAAACTAATATAAGTACCAATGTATAGGATGTTAAAACATTTAATTTTAAGTGGGTTTAATTGACTCTTAGATTTGGTATTAATTAAATAAATAATAATGTATTATTTATTATTATGAGGTAGAAACTTCATGATAATAAATAATAAAGTTATAATTATTTAATTATTACCAAATTTTAATTAAATTATTTTATCAGGATGAATGGACCCATTACTTTTACAATGCTCACATTCTTTGGTATTTCAATATAAATAGGGTTTTACCCCTATTGTGAAATCAACCCGTGAATATGAAATTATTGGTCATATTCAATTTGAGAATTTTATGAAATATTATTTGAGAAGAAGTGAGAGGTTGAAGAATTATATTGGGTATAGAGTTGAGTTTCTCAATTGTTGGAATAATTATTATTAGTGTTATTTTTACCTCTTTGAGGTTTTTCATGATAAATTCATGTGTTGTGTACATTAATATGTGATCGCTATTATGCACTTTGTTTAATAAATTCATACATAGATTCATCATGTGCATTTATATATATATATATATATATATATATATATATATATATATATATATATATATATATATCAATTCTTTCATGGTATTAGAGTAAGCAGGGTAGATTTTATTGGCATGTATATTACATTGAGTTGAATATCAATAAATTGAAATTATTATTTTTAAGCCTAAGGAGGTGGTGTATCGCCTTGAAAATAAATAATTATGTGAGAATTCTATTTTGCTTCATTATTGATACTGTGGAGTCAAATCTTTTCTTACAATTTTCGTTCAAGTTGTCCAAAAATCCATTCAAACAATCAGAAGTTTTTTTGGGATGATTTGTCTTTTTTGGGCATGGTTGTATGGCACTAAAGCAAGTTAAAAATTCAAAAAAATCAGTTTTTGAATATTTAGTGCTTGGATATCTCTCATGAGGGGTCAAATATTCTTATTTTGGTCTACAATCACTCAAACAGTTAATTTAAGCTTCAAATAACTATTTTTTAAAGATATTTTGCTGCCATAAATGCCATTTTACAATCTTGTGGTATTGGAAAAATTCAAAAATCATTTTCTTGGCTTTAAAATTGGTTTTTTTAAGGTTTGGTTGCATGTTGTAAAGTTTCAAGGCCTCTTACAAATTTTTAGATCTTAAGAAGGCCATTCCAAGCTCCTAGAATTTTTTTATCTTCACTTGTGGCATCCTTGTATTACCTAAAAATTCAAATAATAGTTTCTAGTCATCAAAATTCAATTTTTAAAGCTTGAATCAATTTTTGACAAGATTCCAGGAAGGTTGGCAAATTTTCATGTAGTTTGGTGATCTATGCAAGCTACTATGTGCACAAGTGCATCTACATGAACATCATATATATACTTGAAATGTGCTACATGTATGTAAATATTTTTACATAGTTGTTGAAAGTATTTTTTAAATATTTGATTTATTAAAATTCTTTATTTTCATGTAAAATGACATGGACCCCACTTTTTATTTTAAATTTTTTTAACCCAAAAAGTAACTTATAATAATAATAATAATAATAATAATAATAATAATAATAATAATAATAATAATAATACATGCACATTAATTATATATATAATTTTCTATTTTTAAAATCAGTTATATAAGAGTTAAAAATAAATTAATGCATGTTTAACTTTAATTAAACTTATAGATGAGTGGAAGTTATGATTTTACTAAATGCTTGTAATTTGAGAGGTCGTGTGTTCAAAACCCATAAAATTATTTTTTTATTTTTAAATTTAGTCAATTTTAATTTAATTTGAATTATGTTTTTTGATTTGTATGCCAACTTTTCACACGTTAAAAATCTTAGTTAACTTGTTAACCTTTGTTCGACTTTCAACATATTGAATGTTTTGACAAGCATAGTCATATAACCAATTGATTATTAGGTTTTAGCACCTTCTAAACACATCTATATGACCCATTTTATATTTTTATACCTTCTATTATTAATTTTATAATATTTTTAATAATATTGTCTAGGTGGTGATTCTAAGTGTGACTCTTTCTCATTTTGAATGTGACTCTTTTGACACCTAATTTTGTGTAATTCTAAATCATTTTTTTGCATTATTTAACATATAAATTATGTAATTAAGCATATTTGCACTCGTGATTTATTTTATTTTATAAAAATAGTATAAAAACTCATTAAAAAGGTTATTTTCTTAAAATTATTCTTATATTAGTGTATTTTTACGATACTTGCGACACCTTGTTTTGTCACAATCTTTTATAATTTTTTATTTTTTCTAGCATTAAATTGAATAATTATGTATGTTTGTAATTTTAAATTTATTTTATTATCAAATTAAGTTAAAATAAATACTAATTTTTTTTAGTTTAAGCATTTATTTATTGTCTTGTTTAAAGGGAAGCTATGGCTTCACCTCATTTAACCTTAGATAAATCTCAAATATTTAATGAAAATAACTATAATATATGGAAATTTTGTGTTAAATATGAATTTATGGTTTGTAAGTTGTAGAATATTATCATTAGAACTAAAAAATCTCTTTTTGGATGATATGTGATCCCTGAGCTTACCAATACGTTTCAACAGGAATCACAACAAGCTATGTCCATTATATTATGGAGTGTTAAGGATGAATTCCTTCTCCACATTGGTAATAAAGAGTATCCTAGTGATGCTTGGAAAATATTTGAATCTATACATGAGGGCAATCATATCTCAAATATTATTAATTTAATCCTTTAATTGCTAACTACACCTATGAAAGGTGATGAGAAAGTTGTGATTTTTCTTATTAAAATTAAAAATATTAAAGATCAATTAGATGGATGTAATTAGAATTTAATTCAGGATCAATTAATTTATTTTATCATTTAGTTAAATATTTATGAAAAGTTTAAAAATTTTATTATAAATTTAAATTTTAAATATCAAACTGAGCAAGATATCACTGACCTTGCCATCATGTCTATTCTCCTAATTCAAGAAGAGCAAGTTATGATCAATTTTGAATCTAAAGAGAATACCACTCAGGCACTTCTCACCTTAAATACTATTTTTGATAATAATAATAATCATAAATCTAACCCTAATTCTACTTTTGGCTCAAATGAAATTAAAAAATCTGGTAATAAGAATCATACACCTAAGTTTAATGAAAATTGCAATCCGTGTGGTAAATTTGGTCATAGAAGGGAAATTTTTTATAAAAATAAGGATAAAATTAACAATCAATCTTCTTAAAATAACAAATGAAATAAATTTAATCAAAATAAGTAGAAGAATCAAAACCCTAATCAGAATAACAATCAAGATCAGAATGTTATTGCTTTATATGTTGCTTTATTTGATTCAAATAAAAGTGAGTGGATTTTAGATAGCGATACATCACAACATATGACTTGTTTATCTGATATTCTGTGTGATTCTAGAGATATCTCTGAAAAAATTTACATATGACATAATTCAATTTTAGAAGTAACTAAATAGAAAAAAGTAAAGTTTTCAAATGTTGTTACTATAAATGATGTTTTCTATGTACCTAGACTTAAAAATAATTTGTTATCTTATTCTCAATTTACAAATGATAATTTCATTATAAAATTACTTAAAGCTAGCTGGTCCATTAAAAATTAATTTGGTTCTTTGATTGTTGAAGGTGTTCAAAAGAATGGTTTATATATCTTCTCTCCTTGTTATACATGTTTTTTTTTCATTGCATAGTAAGAATGAATCTCAATTATGGCATGAAAGATTATAATATTTTAATTTTACAAGTTTATAAGTTATGTCTACAAATAATATTATTGTTGGAATTCCTTATATCTCTTCTCATCATAAAACTTGTAAAGGTTTCTTACATGGTAAGCAACATACTAACCCCTTTCACATGAATCATGATGCGAATTCCTGACATCTTTCAAAATTAATTCATAGTGATGTTGTAGGACCTCTTGAAGTCATATTTTTTAGTGGTTTTTAGCATTTTATTACTTTTATTGATGATTACATTAGAATTATCTAGTATTTTTCATTAAAAATAAATTTGATGTGTTGTTTAAATTTAAGAAATTTAAATCCAGTATTGAAAATGCATCTGATTTTTTTATTAAGAGATTAAAAACTGATAATGATGCTGAATATGTTAGTAGAGTTTGATTCTTTTTGCATTAGTTTCAGTATTCAAAGATAATTAACAACTCCCTGTTCCCTTTAGTAAAATAGTATTATTGAAAGAAAAAATTGCACCATCATAGAAATGGCTAAAACAATGTTGCAATTTGTAGATGTTCCTAAATTTCTATAGGTCGAAGCCATGAATACTAATGTGCATATTATGAATAGAATCTCTGCTTAGTCTTTTTTTTTACATAAAAATACATGCATGCACATAACATTTCATTTGTTTTGATAAAACTATTTTGTTATTACTTTAGAGATACTAACTATATTGACAATGTCTCATCTACATTATATTTGTTAGTAAAATGATTTAGTATTGATTATTAAAAATAACATATTAAAATTATATTTCAAGAGATATATTTTTATTTGATGATCAATCAAATAAAATATATAGATATTATGATTATTTTCAATTCAGTTAGCATTGAAATACATTATATGCATAACATCATGTTTAATTTGGCAAAATAAACATGTTTTAGTTGTTGCATTTGGTTAGAAGATCATGCTCAATGCATTTGGATATTTTATGTTTCAATTACTTAGATACTCTCATTTGATTGTTTTATCATTTGATTTTTTATGCTAACATCCTTATATGCTTCTTTTGATAATAAGATATGTTAAAAAATGCAAAGTGTAAATAGAGTTTGTATTATTGGATCTTCATCTTTTACTTTACTAAGCATTTTTATTCATACATATCTAAACTTATTTGTTTCAGTCTTATATCTATTTAATTAGATGATGGTATTTCATGTTAAAATTATCCATATTTGATGTATGAGAGGTTATACTTCAATATTTTGTTGAAACATATTAAATTTGAAAAGTTTTTTGATAAAACTCAAATGATAAAATGAGTTATTGCTAATAGGATATCTAATGTTTGGTTAAACTCAGTATCATATTATTAGTAAATTATTGTATGTGCATCGCATGACATTTGGGGATGCTCATATTGTCAATATTGGAGATGTCCAATAATGAATTGCATATAATAATTTATGTTTTTTCACTAACTTTGTAATCAAAGTAGTGAACTTGTTTGGCTAAAATATGACATGACTATTTTAAAATGTGTTTTACCATTAAAAAACATGTCATATTTTTATGTATGTGATTATTTTGATGATAACCATATTATAGTATCCTTAATATTTTTTTGGATGTGTTTAAGTTTTGTGTAGGTATGTAGCATAAAAGAACTAAAAATATTACAGTTCATGTGTATTATATCCAAGAAAAGGTCCTCAATGGTGATATAGATTTGTAGTTCTATCCTATGGATGAACTAGTGGCTGATATCTTCATAAATCCACTTGGTGTTACTAAGTTTTGGTAGTTTATGCAATGTTGTACCTCTCAAAGTTACCATTGAGGGGGAGTGTGTATGACAATGCCACTTCTTAACAACCATGCATTTCTTCTTCTTCTCTATACTTCTCAATTATAAAGCATTGTAAACTTCAAGTGAAAGTTATGTTATTATAAACTTAATGTGGAAGCTTTAATTTTATACCTAACACATTAAAAACATACTTTGTATTGAAGGTCCTTATCTTATAAAAGGCTCAAAATATGCTTAGATGATTATTCAAGAGAAATTATGAGATGTAGTCTCATGATCATACTAGCCTAAACTTACTTTTGAGTAGTTTATAGATTATAATTCCTTTATTTCAAAAGATGGTGTTTAACACGAATGTTTTTAAATCTTTCAATTGTGTACATAGTATAATTCTTTTTTTAAAGGTGACTGTGACATTTATCCCCATTTAGCATTAAGGGTGAAGTGTTATAACATTTAATTCTAAGTGGATTTAATTGACATTTAACCTTGATATTAATTAAATAAATAATAATATATTATTTATTACCATGAGGTGGAAACCTCATGATAATAAATAATAGAGTTACAATGATTTAATTATTACCAAATTTTAATTAAATTATTTTATTGGGATGGTGGACCTGTTACTTTTACAATGATCACCTCCCTTGGTATTTCATTATAAATAGGGTTTTACCCCTATTGTGAAACCAACCTGTGAATATGAAATTATTGGTCATATTCAATCTGAGGATTTTATGAAATATTATTTGAAAAGAAGTGAGTGGTTGAAGAATTGTATTAGGTATAGAGTTAAGTTTCTTAATTATTTGAATAATCATCTTTAGTGGGTTTTTTTACCTATTTGAGATTTTTCCATGATAAATTCTTGTGTTGTGTACATTGATATGTGATCACTATTATGTGTTTTCTTATTAAATTCATACCTAGATTTATCCTATGCATTGTTATATATTTTATCTTTCAATTCTTTTAGAGGACATATTTCCAAACAATCCCCCACTATAAACTAGAGATGTTGAATATTGAGTATGTGTGGAGAACATACTTCCAAAGCATGCCTCCATTGAATCTGTGAATCATAAGTATCATATTGAATGAATGTAGAAAATATGCTTCCCAAGCATGCCCACACTAACTTTGAAAACTGTGAATCTGTGGAAGTCATGTCCATATGACATGCCCTCACTAAATTTACAAACTAGTATAAATATTAAAAATTGAATAAATATGGAGAACATGATTCTAAAACATGCCCCCACCATAATCTGGAAACTATGAATGTGTAGAAGCCATATATTTATGACATGCCTTCACTGATATCTAAGAATTATGCAAAGTGTGGAGCAAATGCTTCCCAACCATGCCCTCATAACATCCCCCCTTTTGAGGCAAGGGAAAAATAATACCTAAAATTTACCTCACCTCAAAAGAGTAAGACATCTATAAGTCTGCGAATATAACCATGTAGCATATAAAAGGAACATGTATAGGTAAATGTACCATTAAAGCATATAGAACCAATGTGATCACATGTAGGCCTAAAATACATGATAAATATCATGGCAACATCTAGATAGTAATAATACAAGCTTAATAAACAAATAAGCACACACACAATAACACTAAAAAACAAGTAAAAAAATAATAGTCCAAAGAGACCACAAATGAGGGACATGCTCAAATGCTACAAAAACAAATGGACATGACTTAGTCAAATATCCACAAAAGTAAGGGATGACATATTCAAATGTCCATACAACAAGCAATGACATATTCAAATGTCCAAGAAAGTAATGACATATTCAAATGTCTAAAAAAGCAAACATAGGCATAGGGACTGCATACAACAAAGCATAGTCAAATGCTCAAAAAATCAAGACAATAGCAAGGCAAAACACTCAAGGAAGTGTATAGAGGAAAAACATAAGCAACCAACATAAACATGTCATAGTGGCCATAGATCAAATGTGGTAGCAAAAAAATGTCATGTATATAGCATATCAAGTACCATGTGTAATGTATAACCTTGGATAATAGGCATGTGCAAGTACATATGTAAGCTCAAACATGATAGCGTAGAGTGATCATCGAATCATATAACCTATGTGTATCAAGATCATAGAAGATGGATGCCCCCATCATCCTAATGACTTGAGTAGAGGGAAATCCTAATACCCATAAGTGTATCATGCATCTATATATATTTGTGTATGTGTATATATGAGTAAATGATATGCTAGTTCTTAAAATAGAACTAACACATAGATACCAAGGAGCCAATAAAACACGTAAGTGCCAAAAATGTGTTTGAATTTTTGAATTTTATTTTATTTCTTTTGTATTTTTGAAGATGAAGAAATATCATCCTATGATACCATCTAATGGATGGTTATAGATATCTCCCCCCACAATGAACCTTACAACCTCAAGTTATATATTTTACATTGTTTGCATCATGATTGACTAGGTTGAAAATGGACATAGCATGTTCCTCTACATTTTTACATGTGCAGTATAAGATGTATTTCTATCATTTGAAATAAGTATTAATTTGTTTTCATGAGGAAAAGTGTCTTGCTGATTTTTTTCATTTTGAGATTCTTGTATGGGACTTGGACCTTGGATCGGTCCCATGTTAAGGAAAATTTGTAAACAGGTCATGTAGAGTTTAGGAATGCCACATTTTTGTTTCTAATATTCTTTAGGAAATTAATCTCCTTCCTTTATTTAAGGGATAAAACTTTGGTACTAGGAAGGAGAAATGTTAAGCTTCGTTGGATGAATAAGTATGAATGCAACATATCTATGTACATCCATATGTAAATGAGTGAAGGACTCATATTATTTATGAAATAATCTTTCCTTTAATGGGGAAAGAAGGCCTCTACTAAATATAAATTGTAGTTCCAAATATGAGGGTCTAAATGCTAGCTCATATGATGTACTTTTGAATTGAATAGTATAATATTGAAGGGACTCATCATCATGTTGTTTGAAATTGTGCAAATGTTCTAATGTAAGTTTTGGTAGCTTGTGAATATTGAAAGCCATGATTAAATCATCTTCTAAGTTTGAAAAAGTGGTTAATGAACCCTTTGGTAAGTTATAAAACTAATTGTGAGCTTCATAAAAAATGCTCATATGGAATATTTTTAATAATAGTTTGTCATCATTTGCCTATTAATCAAAAGAATGTACATAATTTAGCATATGCTTAAGTGGATCCTTATGGTGCCCAAAGATAGGTAAATGTGGTAATTCAAAACCAAGTGGATAAGGATATTCAAGTATACATTGCGTAAGACGTTGATTATTGAATGAGGTAACATGTGTATTTGCATTATGGAAAACCACTTTCATTTGAAGTATAGAAACTTGTTTTTGATGGTCCCCAGTAGTGCCCATAATAGACATAATATAATCCATGGGGATGGTGATGTTTGAAATAGGTGTTATCTATTGATGCACCTTTTGTAAAGATATAGCAAGTAGAGTTTGAGGAAGCATTTGTAAATGCACCTCCTTTGGTGTGGTAGGAATCTCCTTTAGTTGAGACACCTTGCTTAACATTGGTAAATGTTTTTTATTTGGAACATTAATATTATCTTACTCTGCAGATGTAGGATGTTTCCTTTTTCTTGATGGATTAATATGACTTGGTAGGGATGCCATATTTCTTGGTTAACCTTTCAAAAAATTTGAATATAAAATGAAGGTGAAGAAGGATTATCACACTTAATAAGGGGAATATTGTTTGGAAATGTAAGAATAGGAGGGGTTTTGATCAATGAACTTAAAGGAACATCCCTTTTATTAATGATTTAAAAATTCTCCATGATTTCCTTATGGAGTTGATGGAAATTGTCACGATCAAATGAAAGTATATTATCTCCATGGGGGATCAATTTTGGTGTATAAGGTAAGGGCACATGCTTTGGATCCTTTGTAAGATGGATCACATCATGTCTTGAAAGGATGGAAGCATAGACCTAACTAGAGGGATAATAGCTGCCACCATTCAAAGATTTTATATTATTTTCCTTATCACTTGGAGGAATGCAAGAGTAATGGATTTAAATCCCCGCTTGGAGATATTGTTGAATCGTTTCATAGTCATAATCATCAAATCAATCAATGTCATCCATGATAGAAAAAAAATAACATAAAGATTAGGACAAGGCAGGAGATAAGCATCTAAAAGAGAATGCTTATGCAATAATGATGTTATCACATTGGGTTCACCAAAATTTTAACCCTAATTTAGATTATGGAATCCTACTTGGGTAGATAGGGTTTAAGATATAGAAATGATAGGACACAAGGGTGAATCCCAGATCTACAATAGGCTAATTATTGTGTTAAACTCAGATGTAACTTACGCTAAATTTATAAAATTAGGATAAGCTATTAATGGAAATTAAAATGATGCTAGATATATAAATGACATAAAAGAGAAAATTTAGTTAGTTCTGATGCTAGTGCAAGTATGGATCTAGTACAGGTAAAAAGCAGGTAGGAATATAGCCTTGGAATAATTTTTAGATTCTAGATCTGGTGTCTCTGGCTCTCTAGATAGTTATGTTAGCTTGAGATGGTTGCATTGATGCTAGTGTCTGAGTTTGAGGCTAGTGTCTTGTATGGAATATCTACTCAAATAGGATGTGACCACTTGGATGCTTCTGGGTTTGGCTTCACCTTCACTCTGGTGCATTTAAATCTGGGTCATGGACTATCACTCCTAGTAAAATGATAAAACTTTAACTTTCTATCTTCAATGTGACCTTCAATAAAAATGGGTTAGTGGGCACACAGTGTTGAGCTCACCCACAATGACTCCACTATCAAAGGGCTGCCTACATATCTAATACTCTAGAAGAGGGCCTTATACTCATGTAGTTCTCCCTTACATGTTGGCTTGTGTGTGAATCATATAATTTTATAAAACAAGTACAATAGTGACCTAGCTTATAAATTGGTAAATGTGACTTTATGATTACTCTTTTAGTACTTTATACCTATAGCTAGGGTTTTCTTTTGACTGATATCAAAACAAGGTAGAATAGGAAAGCTTTTGGTAATTTGGATGCTTCTTGAGTGCTCTTTTGATCTGATTTCTAGGTGAGGAATGAATGGGAGTTGACATTTTATACCAATATTATCAGTAGATAACTCACATTTAAGCACTTAGGTTAACCATTATGATCCATTTCATTTTTAAATTAGATGACTTTAGGGCACTAGACACTTGCATAAGGTCAGGATAATAACGTCGATGCTACTATTTGTCTTAGATATTAGTGTCTAGGGAAAAGGAGAGTAGGCATAGGCTCAAAACTTGTATATGTGTAAAAAAAGTACATTTTAAACATTATGGATAAGATGTGATGTATCTGTCATTAATATAAGGTTAGTTGGACTAAGAGATAGGCTAAAGGGCAGAAGACAGAGCAAATGTGAGGCTACAGGAAGTAAGGCATGTGTAAAACTAAGAAACACAACCAAGGTATGAGTTTGTCAAGTGTACAAGACCGAGGTGCTACATAATCACAAAATTTCATTTACACAAACCTACAAATGTCAACTTCAACAATGCAAATAGACAAAACCTCACATATTATTGATATAAGTTTTACCACTCCTTCAACTAAGACACAAATTAAAAATTAAAAAACCTTTAACTATTAGTACTTCTTCTTTTAAAACACAAGAAACAACTAATGATTTAACCACACCACAAACAAATACAATCAGTCAAACCACATTAACTAAATTTAAAATAATCATACCTTATCAACATCAATTTTAATGCACTTTTTTACACCTTCAAGTATCTACTACAACACTATGCACCTTTATCTGATAAAATTATAACATGATATGACAAATGAGATCCTATAGCTGAAATTTCACATCTCCCATTTAAAATTCCTTTCTTATAACTCATGAGAACTTATAATCATCATCATAATCATCTAATCCAAATCTTATTAGAAATGAACATTTCTCATCCCCCACTTGTGGGGCAAGAAGTTACTTTGTCAGGATCTGAAGATAACATCCTTTAGCATTATGAAGAAATGGCTATTCAAATTGATGAAATAATAGATACCTCTCTTTCACTTAAATTCCATACTCTTCCATGATTCCCGATGAGATATTTATTTGTTTAGATGATCCTCCATTGTTCATTAGCATCCAAATAGGAAATATCCAAATTAAATGTGCATTAATTGATGAGAGTTTAGGCACTTGTGTGGCTTCCCTTGATTTTATTAAAACACTTAGATACTCTAAATGTAATCTCAAAGTACATGTCAAATACATGATAGAATATAAACACCTCCTTTAGGTTATGTTTGTATCCCTATTACGGTTCCCCCTATATAGTGTATGTTAATTTAAGTCATGATATGTAACTTTTAGCTTTCCTATAACATTTTAATCAGTCGACCTTTGACACACTACATGAGAAAAGTAGCCTAATTAGTGTGCCAATGAATTAAATTTCCTTATAATGGTGTTATATACAAAATTCAAGGAGATAGCATCCTTGGATTTTTTAACAATTCCAAGAAAGAGGCATTTTTAAAATACCTACCGTTGAACCTTTACCTAGCATTCCATTTCATGTATCACAACTTTTTAATTATCCTATCAATTATACTAGAGTATACAATGGTCATCCTAAATTAATAGGAAACATACCACTTAATATTATAGATTCAAATGATGATGAACCAAATGAGATCAGTTTAAAAATCAAAACTTCTAATCTCTTTTCTAACATGACCATTCGATTACCTTCTCTACAACCTCAATCTCATAAAAAAGCACTAGATGAAATTATGGTGACTTTAACAAAAACTAAAAAATTCATCCATCATACCTCCTCAACCAATAGAATCATCGATACATATACTATTGATCTTCATACTCCTGATTATGATGATGGGTATTCCTTAGATGATCCATTTTTAGCTAGCTTTGCTCAAGCTAAAAATGTAAAGATACTTAAATATTGTATTTCTTTTCAGCATTCTCTTAGTTCTTTTTATATAGTTCCTTCTCCTTCTATAGTTCCTAATATTAGTTTTTCATTAATGTTCACAAGTCTGAGATGAAGCACATAAACACTAATCCTCTAGTTATTATTGAGCCTCTTTTAAGTTCTTTATGGACCATGCTATGATAGAACCTTACAGGTTCACTAGACACTAGGACCCTTCAATCTTACTTCTTTTAAAGATGTTAGCTACACTATGTCACCCCACTATGAGCTTATCTCATAATGTAGCCTAGGCCATACATGATCTTATTTCAAGTGACCCTCCTAGTGGCGATGGCATACTACCTTTGCCTAAGCTTGACCCTCTACCATCACGATGGGCAGATGAGCCTTATTGTGAGATCCATAGAGTTTTTGATCATTGGGCCAGGAATTATCGTGCACATCAATAACAACAAGCCTCAAGTTCTACTTTTACTACAGATAACTGACCTTCACCATTTGATACTAGACATACTTGTTTCTTTCATGGTATACATAATCTTTCTTCTACTCATTATCGATATATTTGGTAGTACATTGATACACTTCATCCAAAGAAGGCACAATCTATAAATAAGAGCTTACCACCTCCCAAGATACTGCTAAAATACATCTCTAAATATGGGGAAGTGTATTGTATTTGGCATCATTATACTACACACCATATAGATAGATGTCAAATGCTTCAACATCATTTTTTGTGACATTCCATGGCATATACCTTCATTGGCTTAGTCTCATTCTCTAGGACATTCGCAAACAAAGGCTCCACCTTCTCCATAGCCTACATCTCTTAGCAAATATGATGATATTAGTCATACTTTGACATCAATTCCTCACATTGAGTATACCATATAGGAGATGCCTCATGAGCATCATTCTTATTCTAGCATACCTATCTTTTCTGTAGAGATGATATGTTCGGAAGGCTTTTCATGATTTTTTTCAAAGATTGATGACTCTAATTAATGATAGAATTTAGCTACACAATGATGTATCAAATGTTATAGATGATATTTGCCATTAGATTTATTAGTGTTTGTGAATACATCATGGTGTTTCATCACATTATTTATTACATTACTACATAATTTGAATTTGATTTATGAGCATATATGGATCTTATATTTTACTTACTATTTAAAAATATCTTATGTGTTAATTCCATCCTCATGGCTTAATTACATGTCTTATGGATTATTTTCTCTTTCAAATCTCATGTTTCATGGTTTAACTTTATTTTCATCTCGTCTCCTACTTTATTTAGGTGGACTTCTTTCTTATGCTTGTTATGTCATTTAATTTAAATCAATATAGTTATTATTGTGACATAGTTATAAACCCCACATCATTATAATACCCTATATTTACCATATGATCAATTAAAAAGCATATTTCTCACTATATCACTACATACAAATATCTCTTCGATCTCCACTTTTTTCCTTATTTTCCCCTCATACTAAACACACATAGGGTTAGTATTGAGATCATATACTAGTTTATAGGCATGCCTAATTATTTAGTAACATGACAAATTATCTAGGTATTGTGTATCCTATAACCAAAGCCTACAACTTATTTGTGTTTGTCACTCTTATCACTCATGTTTGGTTATTCCAAATTCATATGGAGGAGGAAGCGAACAAACCATAAAAATTTAAAAGCCAATTCATTTTAAATAAAAGACAATGATAAAAGACAAAAATAAACATTCAAAAGTCAAAATCACACCAAAATACGTGATTCATATCTTAGCACATCCCCTACTCCTAATCAAAGCTCAAACTCCATAGTTGGCCTCATGATAGATCCAATGTCTATTGGGGTATGAAAGGGCAATATATTGGGATAGAATATTTAAAAATTTTCTCTAGTGATACATACTTTCTCACATAAGTACCCAATCTTCACAGTAGACCAATAACTCTATAAGGGGTCTTGAAGAATGGGGAACACATTGTGGGAAGGTAGGTCCATTTTACTTTTCCTGTATATATAACCTTCATGAGATGATCTTATTACTACACTTATTTTTACACAATTTTTTGTTCTTATTATGAACAAATATCATTTGAGTTTGGCATCCAATAAATTCTTAGAGTTTACCTATTTACTTGGTATGCCTCATGCCTACTAAGGTTTAGTTAAAACACCTATGTCATGATTTTTCCATTCCCTACTTCATTAAAACATTCCCAAACCTTCCTCCTTGATGAATATGTTTTGTTAACTGATAATATCCCTTGGGTTTTCCTTTTGTGAGTTGCAATGTAAGACCTTGGATAGGACCAGGCCTTACTCATGAATATCTACTTATTATTCACAACTATTTCCCATTATTTAAATTTACCTCATTGGTTTCCCCTTTTTGAATTTCAATATAAGACCTTGGATAAGACCATGCTTTCCTCATAAAGTATCCCTAAAAATTCATAACATGATTACTCACAAAAATAACTATAGATCTTGATATTGACATCTCTTACTTGACATTTTGTTTTGCACGCTTCTAAACTTGATTTTATGTGTCTTAGATTTTGATTTACAAATCATTTACATACTTCCCAACTTGAATTAGTATGTTTTATGTTTAATTTTTATCATTTCAATCTATCTACATTTTACACGCTTTTCAAAATTTGATTTAGTGTGTTTTACATTTTATTCTAGTTTCTTTTGTAATTTACTTACATTTTACACGCTTCCCAACTTAATTTAGTATGTTTTATAATTTACCATTTCCATTTGTCTTACATAATTTTAAAACTTGATTTAGTGTGTTTTATAAATTCATTTATTTCATGTTTTACATGCTTCCGAACATGATTCAGTGTGTTTGACATTTTATTTTTCCATGAGATTTAGTATATTTTATATTACACTTTTACACTACATTTTTTCTATCTTTCTTTTTAACCATGTATTTGTTCACTACTTATATAAAAGCATCCAAAATACATCATATATTTTCTCATAGCATATAATAGAAATTAAACACGTGCTAGAAAGAAAATACATACATCCATAACATCTATAAGTAGTAATATACAAAAAAGAGTTCTATATATCAAATGATCAAATGTTTCATATAATATAAAAACATGCAATGAATATAATACAATAATAAAAATATAGTTATGGTCCATCTGGTGGATGGACCAGACTACTCATCAAATCCTGGGAGTGTTCTATCTAAATATTATGTTGTAGTGACTTTGTGTGTAAACGTAGGCCCTCTAGATGTCCTTTTAGATTGGACACTTGGGCCTTAACCTATCCCAACTCTCTATATGTATAAATATGAGTAACTCACTCCTTCACTATTATTTTTTAGGCCTACAACTCTCCATCACCTAATTCAAGTGGTAGGAGTGTAGTATCTCCTAGTCTTTGTAGCTCTTGTGTTACCTCACCGACCAATCAAAACCAACTAGCATACACTGGGCAAGAGGAAACAATGGGATCAACCATATCAGTAGTATCATGATGTAGCAACACATCATTTAAAATATCATGATGTGTTTTCCTAAACTTAAACTCCTAGGTTAAAGTATATGTAAAACACAAAACCAAATGTACATTAGATCCCACATATATATATCTTTAAAACATCTAGAAAAATAAATACATATCTAAAAATATCAAACTTAAATATAAACTAAATAAT
Source organism: Torreya grandis (assembly GCA_037957365.1). Classification (NCBI taxonomy): domain Eukaryota; kingdom Viridiplantae; phylum Streptophyta; class Pinopsida; order Cupressales; family Taxaceae; genus Torreya; species Torreya grandis. The sequence goes on along the minus strand of JARHVA010000012.1, from coordinate 7,167,348 downwards.
AGAACACAAAACACTTACCAACAATAGTCTCACCATCAACATGTCCACCGAGTACCTCCACTGGAGTATGCCTTCGAGGTGCTATAAAACCAAGCTAGAGAATACGACCATGCCGTGGTCCTCTCTGAATCTATCTCTCTATAGACGAACTCTATGAGGGATATGCAATAGGATATCCCTCATTAGTTGCCTTTATTTATGGCTCTACCTCCTCTTTTGCCTTCCCTTGCATTTAAACTTGCTGATGTCTCTATCATCATGGTGCCTATGGTGTTAACTATAATACCTATTATAGCATAATAATCACTACCTCCTCCTCATCCAATATAGCCTCTCTCTATTATCATCATCATCATCTTATCCAAGTACTAGCTTGATGTGCTCAGATAATAGTTATATCTGTAGGCACCCCTACACCTCCACTACCCTCCATCGCATATTATGCCCAATATGTGGGCACTACTAATGGTGCTGCTAGAGGTGACAATCCTAGTTGACTAGGTAGGTGAGAAATAAGATGTGGCTCTACCCACAATGTGTAATGAGAATAATTTGAATGTGGGCTAATCTAAGAGAAATAATTAGCCAATTACACCAAATAACCATAATACCTACATATGGCTACCATACAATGTCACCATGAGTCATAGTATGCAGTTCTAGGTAATTGGTACACCATGCAACACATAATCTTGTCTCCATCTAAGGACATGAGGTAATAAATCATTGATATAATGGGGCAACCCAATTGGTTAATACACAAGGAATCTCTCATATATCCAACTACTAAGTACAATAATAGGTCACATAGTCATCTCTCCACAAGAAAAAATGTTATACAAATCATGCACTAGTTACACCCAAATAATTGATCCCAAGTCATATAAAGTACCCTGATTTAAAATAGACTAACACAAGGTGACCACATATAATGGAACCTTCTCATCTGACTTGTGATAGATCACACAAGCTATCATGAGGCCAATTTATGCCTTATAGATATCTAGAATGGTTGATACATACAACATCAAACAAATGCACACACAAACCATCAAAATACCTCTCAGAGCTAGTCACCCATTGGGCTAAGACTCATCTCTCTAGATCTATCTCTGGAGTATCACAATCATAGGTGTACCAATAATAAAAAGTTTAAGAATCACATAGACATCATCGAGGGTGATACCCATCTCAATGGTATCCCCATCCACCACCTAAAAGTGTAGGTTAGTCACTCCCATGCTCCTAAGGACATGTCAACTAAGTTAAACACTCAATGAGATATGACACATCTACATAATCTGTCTAAAGCCCAATGACTCCAAAAACACACAATCATCGATTATTGGTATCTCTAATAAATTGGGTAGACATACTGCATCCACTAAACACCAGAGCCTCCATCACCTCTATAAAACATCAAACAATAAAGCATGTATTAGTCCTTGATATCAAATAATTAATAAAATACACTAAAAAATTTAATAATCAATGCATTTACACCAAAATTAATTACTTCATCAACCTATTTTGATATTTTCTTAACTTTTATACTACATCGGCCATGTAATTAAATATGTCATCTAAAAACAAAAATTTATTCTAGGTCAGCCAGGTAGCTAACTCTATCATCCATTGTTAGACTTCAAGCTAAATCGACCACTTTATAAAAAGTCATCCACCTAACCTAACTATATTAGTAACTCAATATGTAGTTGGCTAAGTTATCTTACTACATCGACCACTTTAGACAAAGTTAACCACTATTTATAACTATGTTGACCACCTAAAAACATTAATGCATCGACCGTAATGTACATGGTCATCCACCTAAACACTGTTAAACTAAATTGGCCTAGCCCTACATAGTCAGACACCTATTTCCAAACTACATTAGCCTATTACTACATAGTCGACCATCTTCCTTCACCTATCCATTTTCAACTACATCAGCCTAGCTGACCCCATTTAGTTTACATGGTAATTTTTCACCCTTTTCTCATTAATGCCTTAAGCATTGATGACCCTTTTTGCCCCTACCCATTAACCATCCTACCTCTTAGTGTACCCTAAAAACATTTGGGGCAAATTATACTACATAGATTTGGCCTAATACCTATTTTTTAATATACCTCATTTTAAAAATAAATAGATAAAATTCAAAATTAAGTACATTACTTAGATCATGCTAGTCACCACTGCTATGCGTCTATCACCTTGTACTCCTTGCTTTTATGCCATAATCTCTCTTATCAGTTTCTTAGGTCTCACAGAGCTATGGTTTTCTCAAAATAGTAAATTTACAAATGAAAAGTTATAAATCCTATTTATATTTCAAATTTACAAATTCTTTAACTGTCAATTATTTATCAAGAAATTCTATATTTTGCTCATAAAATATATTTGTACAAGCTCTTTTCCAAAATTGTAAAAAGTTTTAAAATCCTAACAACATAGAGAATTTTTATATACTTAAATCATATTTTTGAAAAAAAATTGAATTTTATCTTATTTTATAGGTTTGTCAAATGTTCCATATGTTGGACACCTCTATTTGCTTCTCACATAACTTCTACTCTCTAAGGTAAGTGAATGTATGTATTTTTTAAATATTTAAATTCATTTATTTCTTGATTTTTATTGCATTTTATTCGCTCAATGTTGTGCATTGCTATGTTATTTTCTTAAAACACTATCCCATATTACAACTACATGACACATGATGAGATTCGATTGGGGCATATGTATACACATAATATTTTAAAACTTTATCAGTTACTGATGTTTTCTCTCTTGTAAGAACCCATTGAATCTCAATCTTTATGAGTGCACACTTTAAAGGGTGCACCAAGAAAGGGGTTGTGATACCTTTGGTGTTACACATGATTTTTGGCCCATATACCATTACCTAAAACCACTACGAACTACTCTTATCTAATTCTTTAAGTAAATAAAACCCACTTATACACTCCCCTAAGAAATTCATCATCTCAAATAACCCTTACCTAAGTAACACATGATTTTATTCATTTTATTATTATGACATCTTGGTCGACCTTGTTAGGACTTAGTACACAATACAAAACTTTATCGGCCTAACCAACCTAATTCGAGACCTAACGGTTCTATTTCCTACCAAACAAGGTTGACATGGCTAACCTTGTCAGTTAGATTCCCAAGAGGGTTTAGGGTTGAACCTTGGTTATAAATACCCTCTTCACTTCATTTATAAATAGAGCATAATTCAATTTCACATCATTACAACTCAAAAATTTACTTATACTATCAATTGGAGGTTTCATTACATAGGTTTTTGCCTTGGAATAGTAGTACTTATCTTGTGGAGCTCTTGGATGCATAGGAGAAGTCTCGTAGTTTAGATATGATCTATCCTTATGATCCCTACAAGCCACCATAATCTCTTTTAAAAAACCATTGGCTAAGGGAGATATTGAGGCATGATGGGTTCACTTCAACAAGGTATGTATACTCCTAGCCCTTCATATTTCGATAAGTAGTATTATAGAAACTAATGAATTGAATTGTATCTCTCCTTACTTATATTAATTCTATATTAAATTTAATAAAATTATATTTTATTATTTATTATCTTCCCCATTTGTGCCAAAAGCTTGGTGATCACTAGATTAGATTTCATATTCATTTACTAGATTAGCTTGCATGTTTATTTAGTAGATTAGCTTGCTTACTTTTATTATAAATCATAAGACCTAGCTAGGGTTATTATATGATGGCATTTGAGTGGAGGCCTTGGAAATACATCATTTTACATTGAATGGTAAGATATCCCTTAGTTTAGGTTTAGTGGATCCATCATTGGTCATGACCCTAATATAATAAAGTATTATTAAGTGGTATGTTAGTTGATTACCTTCTTTGAGCTTGGATATTACTGAGTAGGATAAGTTTTAGATCTATCTTATTTCACTTACATAAAAACCATATAAAAAAAAGAGATGGAAAGCATTTGAATAGGCACCATTTGATAATAATATGGTTAGTGCAATTTCTAATCCTAATTCTTTCCTCTTCTTATGGCAATCAATTCTTGTTTATTTTTTTAAAGAAAAAATTGCTTATCAATTGTGTTTTTTAATATTATGTTCTTGTCTTTCACTTAACTTTGAGAGTTTGAAATATGTTTTTAATTATCTTTAATCATTACTTTATGTTAAAAAATAAAATAAAATAACAGTTGAGTTATGCTTGGGTTCATCTTAGAAGAACCCGGATGACCCTGGGTCAAATCTAGGGAGTACATGATCCAAACCCCGATCAAGTACATATCGAGACTAGGTTCCTCTACTATAATGGGAGAATTGGTATCTTAGGAAAAAATAGTAGAAAAATGCATTTAATAGAGACATACAACAAAGGTGCATGATAACAATTGAAAATGCATGATAAGTTATTGTGACTATTTAATTTGACATTGACCAATGCATTTTTAAAATTTAAATTACAACTGAACTCATTTGTGGATATTCATGCGAAAGGGTGGGAGCTTAAGTACAATTAAATATAAAAATCATCATTCAAATTTCAAGTATTTTCTCTTTTTTTAATCTAACAAATAGAGTAATTTTCATATAAAAATAATGTTATCATTTTACTTCAACCAATAAAAAGTTAAAGAAACGATCTTTTACAAATTTTATCTTTTTGAAAATATAATGTAAATAGTAAAACTAATGTGAAAAATTTATAAAGTGATAAAATATTTGGCATACACATTTTCTAATGAAAATTAATTGGTGAATTCTACATTATCGAACACTATTGTATAGGGTCCTGGATATTGATACAATACTGCTCAGAATGGATCTTGATATGATCCTTCCTGTATACATCCAAGATACACCGAGAGTCCTATAGATACTCCCAAACACATCTTAGGACATATCTAGGAGTATCTTCAGGGCTCCCCATGTATCCAAGAAGGATCTAAGGCCATAAACTTCTTTTTTTATTGTTTTCACTTGACAAAAAGTTAGATATGGACTTCAAAAAACAATAAAAATAAACATTATGGGCCTATTTATTTCAAAGTTGAGAGTGTTTGTTACTAGTTGTTATAGGTTGTGGACCAGTTCGATATTTTATGGGAAGATACAATGGGCTCATAATCTCTTTTTGGAGGAGGTATTAACCATATTATTTTTAGATGGTGTTTATTCAAATGGTTTCCATCTCTTCTTTCTTGTATGGTCATACTTTAGTCTTCATAATGGTGGTCATCACAAATATTTATTTATCTTAATATACTGATTCACCCATTTTATTAGAGGAACCTAGTCTGGGTACATATCAAATCCAAGATTAGGTATGATACTATGCATATTCAACCTAAGTTCATCTTGGGTGACCTGTGTTTGTCCACGTTCTTTTGCAGAAGAACCTAGGCACACCCCAGTCATACAAGACGAACCTAGGGTGAAACCAGGTAGAACCCAATCATTATTGTTTATTTTTTAATTTTGACATAAAATAATGATTAAAAATAATAAAAAACACATTGTGAACCCTCACTACTAAAGACAAAAAACATAAGATAAAATAACATAAACGATACAAATAAAAAATAAAAGCAAAAACACTGCCAAACCATACTTACACCCATGTAGGCTTAAAGGATAAGTCAGTTTCATTGATAACCATTTCATGCATAGTAGATAAGGTGGTTTTTATAATATTTCAAATTGATCAAATAAGGATATATTCTAGGTTAAAATAGGAATGATATATCCAATGATGCTTCAATAATAACATGTCACCAAGTAAAGTCACAGTAGAGAACACTGAGGTTTGTAAGGGCCTTGGTACGTGGGAGAAGTTCCCACTAGCTTCTCTAACACCCTTAAGATCTCCTAGTGGGATTAGCCCTTGGTCAAGGTTAGCCAATCCAAAACCTAAGTCATCAATAAATCGCCAAGGCAAAACACCCATTACATTCATGTCACAAACATATTCATTTTCTATGTGATTTTATGATCAAAACACACTCCTACAACATCCCAAAGGAAATGTACACACAAAAAATGACACAATAATCTTATGCACTTAACTTCCTAATGTCTAGTCTAGACATTTGATGAAAATATGATTTATATGGGTAGCCTAATGAGAAAATATGAGGCTAAACTTAAGGATAAAGGAAATGGGAATGGAAGATTTAGATTTGGATGTTGCTAACTTGAAAGGTACCAATTGGAATGGGAGATAACACTCTAGGAATTGAACCTGCTCTATAGAGATAGAGGCACTCAAGAAGTGTCATCCAATGGTGAATTAAGGTTGATTAAAAATGTCTTAAGTGTATAAAATGGCTTTAATGTGTTTTTAGAGATGACATTTATAGATTATATATCACCTCAGTTTTATACACTTGGAAAACTCAAACCTTGGTTTTTCCTCTTAGTTTTAGACATTTTCCCACTTTAAAAAGTCTTGTATCTACTCTATCTTATGCCCAGTCACCTATCTCTTAGTCTAACCAGTCTTATGTTGATGGCCTAGGCCTTTTGTCTTGCCCAAAATGCTTAAAATGTACTTATCTTCCACTCCTATGAGTTCTAATCCTGTACCTACTTTCCTACTCCTTACTCCCCACTCCCTAGACACTAATGTCTGGGATAGACACTAATGTCGATGTTATTATCTTGACATGATGCAAGTGTCCAATGCCATAAATTTATCTATTTTTTAAATTAAATGTATCCTAATGGTCAGCCTAAGTGCTTTAATGTGAGTTATTTATCCAAAGGGATTGATATAAATACAAGATCAACCCTCATTCATTATTCACCTAGTAACACATGAATAATACCTAATATTCTTACAAAAGAGTATTCAAAAAGCATTTAATTGAAAAAGGCTTCCATATTTCCATACTAGTCATAGGTACATCACATGTATAGGTCTGAAGTACTAAAGGAGTAGCCCAAGAGCCTGCTTTGTTAAGTTACAAGCTAGGTCACTGTTATACTTTCTTTACACAATATTGCATGATTCACACATAAGACAATGACTAGGGGAGAACTAAATCAATCTGAGGCCCTCATCAGAGTATTGGCTATGTAGGCAATGCTCATCGATAGAGGTGTATTTGGGGTTAACTCAACACCATGTGCTCACTAACCCATTTTTCCCCAAGGTCACTATGAAGATGAAAAACTAGGGTTTTACAATTTCATGAGGAATGTCAGTCCATGATTTAGATCTAAATTCACTAGAGTGAAGGTAAAATCAAACCTAGAATCATCCAAGTGGTCACATATTATTCTAGTAGGTATTTTGTATAGAACACTTGCATTGAACCCATACAGTAGTGTTGATGTAACGGTCTTAGGTTGATCTTAGTGTCTAAAGTTCTAGAAGTGTCAGATCTAGAGTTTGACAATTATTCAAAAATCTTCTTCTAGACTACTTTATGTTGGTTCTAGATTTAACATTGTGTTAGCATTATAACCAAGTATATTACTAATTTTTCATTTCCATGCATATCTTAACTTTACTTTTTATATTTAGCCTATTCTCAGTATAAGAAATCCAATGCATGTTTATATTTGAGTTTAACACATAATTTACCTGCTATAGATCTGATTATCACCCTTATGCATTATCATTTCTATATTATTAACCCTACTAACACCAAGTGTAGGATTCCTAGATCTAATTTAGGGTTAAACATTTAGTGAAATTAATAGATTTGAATGTAAACTTCTCTAATTCCTAGGGTTTTAAGCTATCTAGGGTTTTAGATAGTTGTACTTTTTCATTTCACACTTCCACTATTTTGCATGTGACCTAGGCATAGCCCTAGATTGGGAGGTGTGCTTATTGAACACATTAAGCTTCCCCTCCCACCATTTAATATGTCTCAAACCAATGAGGGATGCCATACTTTAGATCATGATGATACCCATATTGACAATGAAAAACATACTAATAGGGTTATAGTAGAAGAAGATTTTGATAAAGAAAACTATGAAATAAATGAAAATTAGAAAATAGACCATGATTAAGTGTAAGCAATTGCATTATTTCATGAGCGTATTTGACAAAATCATAAATATATTGATGAGATCTTAAAAACTATATTGGAAATAAAAATTTCAAAACTATATTTAAAACATCCCTCCCCTCGAACACATTACAACACAATGCATCTAGTGTGAGAACGAGTTATGTGTTTAAACCTTTATTTCCTAAAATTGCTATTGTTACATCTATCATGGAATTACCAATTGTTTCAACACAAATACTAGTTTAAATGCATGTTACTACTCAAAACATATTTACATCCCCTTTGGTGACTACTTAAATTGCTAAACTAAATCCCACTAGGTTTACTGTTCAAACACTCCTTCAAGTTATAAAAACCTTAGAGGATAAGGTTACAAACATTAAACAAAATTATTTAAAATACGCTCATGCTATTGATTCACAAGATGTGTTGCATAACCCTCTTGCACTTGAGATCTCTTTGCACCCTTTGCCAATTGGTTTTATTGCACCTAAGTTTCCATTTTATGAGGGAAAGGGTGATCCTGAATAACATCTTTGATCCTTTTATGCAACATGAATTGACTATTCCTCCAGTGATAAAATTTTGACCAAATTATTTCCAAAAGGCCTCAAGGACTATGCTTTGAGGTGGTTATATGATTTACCTCTCCAATCTGTGAAAACATTCAAACCTCTTTCAAACTAGTTTTTAGCACACTTTTCCATTAATATTTCCAAAAAGGTTTCTTATGCTCAGATTGTCAAAATAAAACAAGGAACCAATAAACCTATCAATGAATATGTCTTGAGATATAGGACAATGCTAGTTAAAATGACCAATCCTATGGTAGATAAGGAGTTGCAAGACATATTCAAGCAAAGTTTACTTACTCCTTTATATGAGTCTATTGTTTTTAAGAAGTTCAAATCTTTCAATAACTTATACCATGTTGTATGGGACCGTGAAATGAAGCTTATTTCATTGAATGATCTCAAATATTTAGCAAACACATAAGTGACATCTATATCTAGTACCAAATTTACAATCAAACTAAGTTATAAGGTAAAACTTCCTGAGCCTAAAAAGGAAATAGCCACCATAGTTAACATAGTTTCACAACATAATAAACTTATTTTATCTAATATACCAAGGATACATTTCTCCCATTTACTTGAGTCCCTATCTTTATCACTTCCACAATTACTAGAGTGTCAGCTTTTATCTCTCCCTCATCCTATCATGGTTGATATGAAGCAACCTCTACCCAAAGGATATGATGTGAATGCTTATTTTGATTATCATCAAGGACTAGGGCATTCTACAAGAAGATGTTTTATCTTGAAGCATGAGATCCAAGATCTTATCGATGACCAAAAGCTTACATTTGAGGATCTTCCAAAGGAATCAGGCTCATAACCTGGTGATCACCATAAACAACAAATATTTAACAATCCTTTTCAAGACCATTCTAACAAAGAATTAGAAATGCAAATGGTATATAATGCACATATTCCTCCATAACATTATGGGCACCCACTAGATAAGATTATTAGTACTTACACATGACATATACCTCATATGGTTCAGAGACCCTCTATTACTTTCAATGATATTAAAATTAAGTATGATGAATTTGATATTCATTCTTTATTCATTCAAGCATACCTTGATAAACACCATATATGCAATGTTATGATTGATAATAGTGCAAGTGAGAACATTTGCACCATGACATTACTTACTGTAGATGATATATTATGATTATATATCACCTCAATCTTGTGCACTTGGTAAAATTAGACTTTGGTTGTTCCTCTCAATTCTTTACATTCCCTACTTCTGCAAGTCTCATATTTACTCTATCTTTATGCCCCTTGACCTATATCTCTTAGTCTAACAAGTCTTATATTGATGACATAGGTATTTTATCTCGCCTATAATGTTTAAAATGTACTTATCTTCTATCTCTACAAGTTCTAAACCTGTACCCACTTAATTTCTCCCTAGACACTAAAATTTTAGACAAACAGTAGCATCGACACTACTGTCTTGTCTTGATGCAAGTGTCTTGTGCCCTAAAGTCATCTAGTTTATAAATGAAATGTATCCTAATGGTTGGTCTAAGTGATTTAATGGGAATTTTTAATCCAAAAAGATTGATATAAATACAAGATCAACCCTCATTCCTATTTCCATACCAATCATAGGGACTACACATCTACAGGTCTGAAGTACTAAATGAGTAGCCCAAGAGCTTGATTTGCCAAGTTACATGCTAGGTCACTATTTTACTTACTTTACACATATTGTATGATTTATGCACAAGTAAACATGTAGGGGAGACTACATGTCTGAGGGCCTTTTTTGGAGTATTGGATATGTAGGTAACACCCTCTAATAGTAGGGTCTTTGGGGCTAGCTCAACATTGTATGCCCACTAACCCATTTTCCCCCAAGGTCACTATGAAGATGAAAAGCTAGGGTTTTTCCATTTTATAAGGAATGACAATACATGACCCATATTTGAATGCACCAGAGTGAAGGCAAAACAAAACCTAGAAGCATCCAAGTGGTTGTATATTATTTTAGTAGATATTATGTACTGAATACTAACATTGAACCTAGATAGTAATGTTAATGCAAATGTCCTAGGATGATGTTAGTAATTTTATAGTGAGCCAAGAACATTAGAGATAAGATCTAATGATTGTTATATAATATCCTTCTAGCCTACTTTCTGCCTATTCTAGATCCATAATTGCATTATCATCATAACAATCTAAGTACATCACTTCTTTGTCATTTCTATGTCTAGCATAGTTGTAATTTCCATATTTAGACTATCCCAACATAATAAATTTAGTGTATCCTTATATCTAAGTTTAGCATCTAATTAGCCTGCGATAGATCTAATTATCACCCTTGTGCCATTAATTTTACATATACCCCTTTAATAATAATCTAAGGCTAAATCAAACCACTTAGATTTTCATTTAAGGTTTAAACATTTAGTGAATCCAATATTTGAAAATGAAACCTAAGTCACTTAGTGTTTTCTGATTTTTTTGGTTACGAATCCCTGATTGTCATAAAATATGTGCAACATGGATGCCTCTATTAGCCATTTTGGATTCCAATATGTCATAGTTGTTATGGTTTTCTACAATACTTTCCTTGTCAAATATTATAAGTAAAACTGTGCCAATAAGGAGAAGATTTTTTAGTGAAACCAACACTTAATCTCTTTTTAAAATTCATTTTACAATGTTATAGAGCCAACATCTAGACACTAACGTGCATGCTCTCAACCTTTTGTCTTACCTAGATATTATTTCAATGATAGATACGACCCTAAACTTATTATTCACCCATAATTTATATTAGATTCCATAGTTTATGTTATTACTACTCGAAGAGGTAAGGTCACTTAACCCACCCTGCCACCTATTAATTTGCAATATGTGCCTCCCAAACCTAGGCTGGTAATCAAATCTAAGGGATATGACATTATTGACCAATCAGGTGATACACATGCAAAAAAGTCAATCCTTTAGCTCCTAAATCAATCTAATGTATATAAAGATACCCTATACAAGACATTACATTAGACACAAGTTCAAAGTGATATTGAGCCTGCTTATTTTGTGGATATTATGAAGGATCTTAAGAAAAATAACAAGCTCATCACCTTTGATCCAATAGATTTACCATCGAAAGATAAAACTAATCAAAATTTGCCTTTATTCATATAAGTAACAATACAAAGTTAAGGTATCAAAAGAGTGCTCATTGATAATGGATTAAGCTTATAATAAAATTAACATGCAATTCCTAACCACCATAGGTATCAACACAAGCCTTATTTAAAAACCTGTTATGCATATAAAAGGGTTTGGAAATTCACATAGCCCTCTAGTTGGACAAATTACATTGGATGTGACCTTAGGACCAAAAATAATTTCAAGTACTTTTTAGGTCATGTCTCAATCCTTATATTATAATTTACTTTTGCATAGACCTTGGATTCATTTAATGGAAGCTATATCATATACACTTCATTGATGTGTAAAATTCATACATGAGGGGACCTTATTATCCACAACTACTAATGATGAACCTTTCAAATTTTACAAAATGATACATTTCAAAACTGAAGGCATCCCTATAGTGGTACCACCTAAACAATCCATTCCTCTTGAACATATACATACATATGAAATAGGTGAGTCAAGTATAATGGATCCTTTATCTCCAAATACAAATAAGGAAATAAAATCTAAGGTACACAAAAATATTCATAAGGATAAATAACCATTAACAAAAGACCCAAAAAAACTACAAAAACCCCCAACATTTGAGCTTCCTTTATCAATCAATACTGAACAAAATGATGGGCATATTTTAGATTATTATGATAGTGATGATGATACAACCTATGATATAATAGATGAGAAAATGTGAAAATTAAAATTTGATCCACTTGATCACTTGTCACATAACTTATTTAAACCTATGGGTCTTGACATATATACAATAAATCCACTTGCAAAAAATACAACATTGAATCCAGATAAGGGCAAATCAAAACTAACAAATGAGCATGTAAATCCTTGTTATTCCATACATACCTCTTGGTTAAAAGCACTGAGTCAACCTTATAAGGGTCAAATTCAAGTACATCATGTGAATAATGTGAAGTCTTCTCAAAAGGCTTTACCCTAAATACTACAAATCATAATGGAATAAGATACCACCAATACCATATTATCTTTGTTACTTGAACATATAACGATTTCTTTACCTTCTACCAGACATAGATCAAGCAGTAGACTAATCTCTACAAATGGAGTACCATAGTATAATTACCATCAAATTATTGTCTATATTACTAATCAATGTGTGACATTACAAAATCTAATCCAACAATATAAGAGTAAGGGACACACACATAATGTGTCCACAATAGGAAAAAGGAAACATTCTTCTTATCTTTTAAAATAAAGGTATACATCAAAGCAATAAAAGTATGAAGATTTAACTATTACTGCTAATATTGATGGGGTATATTACCACCATATCTAGTTTGATCCAAACAAGTAGGGTACAACTTATGTGACTACTTTTACTACACAATTAGGACATACTATAAATGAACTAATATATTATCCTCATGATCTTGAATATCAAGGATACATTCACTTACCCATTACCTATGGCCCACATGTCAAATCTCCAACTATATAGATATCAACACATGAACCACATTTAAAATTAAAGTTCAAATAAACTTGGCTAGTTGAGTGGAGCATTAAGCTAGATATTATAAACATGTGTGTAAATTTTCATCATATGGGTATAGAGATTTGCATACAACATGATGGACATAATTATTTGCCTACACCATTAGCTTTAGGTAAACCTTTACACAGAAATATTGAAATGTTGGCATTAAATGGATATAAATAAAGTTTAATATCCTTTGCAGGTGGCCCTACACCTTTTGAGGATGAGGACTGACTTGATCAAATATATTTCAAAAATACCAAAAAAAAAAAAAAAAAAAAAGAAACATCCAAAAACCAAATAATACTTTCAACACTTACATTTTCTATTGGTTCCTTGGCATCTATGTGTTAGTTCCATGTTGATGGATGACACACTTAGTTAATCTTACATATAGATATGTGTCACACTGGTACTTGAGTATGATACATGCATACACAAACACATGATACATTCCTATTTCAGAGGCTGGGCTTTCCCTCTACTCATGTCATATGAATATTAGGGACATCCACTTCTTTTATCTTGATACACACATGTTATATGATTCAATGATCACTCTACATTATCATGTTTGATCATATATATATACATACACATGCTTATTATCCAAGCTTATATCTTACACAAGGTACTTGATATGCTATACATTTGACATCTTTTCCAAACACATTCGATCCATGGGATACTATGACATGTTTATGTTGGTTACTTATGATTTATTTTATGCATTTATTTTAGTGTCTTATCTTGTTATTGTATTCCTTATTCAAGCATTTTAATATGCTCATTTGCTTGTGGCCCTCATGCCTATGCATATGTGCACTGACATTTGCACATGTCATTATTTATTATATGGAAATTTGAATATGACATCCTTGCCTTTATGGAAATTTGACTAAGTCATGTCCCTTTGATTGTGTAACATTTGAACATGCCCCTTGTTTGTAGTCTCCTTGGACCATTTCCTTTTGACTTGCTTTTGAGTGCTCTTTGTTAAGTTGTGGAGCTAAAAGCTTCACTGATGCAAATGGTAGAGGTTGCTGAGTGTCACAATAACCGACGTTGGTCAGGCCAATCGACATCGGTCAAGAGTAGACCAAAAGCTGTCGACATCGGTCATGAATCAGTTGACGTTGGTCATCTCTAGACAAACAACGATCGACGTTGGTCATCTGTGCATTCCAGAACTGGTCTAATTTTAGACGAACAATTAGTTTGCATGTAAAAGACTAATTTTAGTCTTGAGTCTACATTTCTAATTATTTTAATTGGGAAGTCTAATTATTGTTTGTATGGGATCTATTTAAGATACCCATGGGGCTGTATTGTAAAGTGTGAAGGATCAAAAGGACTTGTTAAGGACAAGAACAAGGGTTCTCCCAGGTGTGTAAGATCAGTTGATCTGCAGGTAGCAAGGTTAGGGGAGATCTACATGGTAAGTAAGGTTAGTTGATCTGCAGGTGTGTGTGTGCAAGGTCAAAGGAGATTTGTGGGGTAGCAAGATCAAGGAGATTTGCAACACAACAAGGAGCAAGATCAGGGAGATCTACTTGGAGTACTTGGAGTACTTGGTGGACTGGAAGTAGGCAACAATGGTTGAGTTGATTGTCACTTACTGGTGGAGGGAACAACTCTGTGTTTGAGTTGTGGTTGTAATTAATTGAGAGAGAGAGAACTCTTGAGGGAGAATTACTATACGCCTAAGAGGTGTGGGAAGAGTGTGATTTCTTCATTGTATTTCCTTTTGGAAGAGTGTTAATACAAGATTGTATTGTCTCTCATATTCTGTACTATTTCTGAATTCTAATTACATATTACTTCTGGTTAAATTCCATGTTTAGTTGCTTATACAAAGGTAATCAATTGTGCTCTTAAGGAGTAGGATCCTGACAAGTGGTATCAGAGCTTGGTTCACTAATAGGTGGTATCAGAGTGTGTTAGTGTTTGTTAATTATAGGTCACTCTCAGGGGTTTCTGATTG
Organism: Torreya grandis; assembly: GCA_037957365.1. Classification (NCBI taxonomy): domain Eukaryota; kingdom Viridiplantae; phylum Streptophyta; class Pinopsida; order Cupressales; family Taxaceae; genus Torreya; species Torreya grandis. Next base: position 7,152,052 of record JARHVA010000012.1, on the reverse strand, counting down.
AGTGGGAGTAAAGCAATGGCAGAATAAAGTAAGCTAAGAATGGAGAAATTCAATGGAAAGAATTATCAATTACTGTATTGTGGAAAGAAAGGGTAGGTAAAGAAAGATTGTTGGTTGGTAGAAGATTAGCATGAAGGAAATAAAGAAGCAAATGATGTAGGTATTGTTGCACGGGATGCTCTTATATGTTCCTTGGATAAAGTAGAATCTTGGGTTTTAGATTTTGTTGCCTCTTTCCATACAACCCCAAATAGATTATTTTTCCATGATTATGTCCATGGAGACTTTGGAAAGATTTATTTAGGGGTTGGTGAGCCTTGTCAAATTGTTGGCAAAGGGGAAGTGCAGCTGAAATTGCAGACGGGCAACACATGGGTGTTGAAGGATGTCATGCATGTCCCAGTCCCAAAGAGGAGTCTAATTTTTGTAGGAAATTTGGGTGATGAGGGATGTACAATAACTCTCACAACAGAATCTTGGAAAGTTTCCAAGGGTGCATTTGAATTAGCATGTGGTAAGAAACTAGGTACCATTTATCTATCTACTTGTATTACTAATTCTCCTTCTAGTTTATCTACTTCAGATGTAGATGTAAAGATGTGGCTTTGTAGGCTTGGTCACATGAGTGAGAAGGGAATGCATGTTCTTAAGTCAAATGGTAAGCTTTCAGATTTGATATACTGAGATTTTTGTGAGCAGTCTGATGCTACAAGAAAGGATTGGGTTTATTGCAGGAAGAGAAAATCTGATATTTTTGACAAAGTTAAGAACTGGAAAGCCTTGGTTTTCATGGAGAAGATGATGGATAGAGATAAGCTCAAGAGGCTGAATAATTTTGAGTAGGGCAGTGTTGAGTTGGACAAGGTTATGATCCAAAATGAGCTCGCGGGTAAAAAATCATCACTCATAGGAAAACACAGTTATCGACATTAGTCAGGAGAAAACCGATGTCAAACAGACAGGAACCGATGTCGATCATGTGTAGACCAAAGTTAGTGATGTCGGGTAGGTGGACACTGACGTCGGTCAGGAAACTGACATCGGCAGTCAGGTTGGTCACATGGAATCGACATCGGTCAGGTTTAGACTGAGAGGTGACTGAGATCGGTCACTGTCAGAATGAATTTTGGGTGGACAACAAGTTGTCAAGGAGTCTCAAATGCCCATGTGGAGGACTGAAAGGGTAAGTAAGCCTCAAATTCATTATTCCCTTTCTTTATACTACTTGTTGCTCACTAATGGTCAAGAACCAGGAAGTTTTGAAGAGGTAATGCAAGTAGAATCCAGAAAACAGTGGGAGCATGGCATGAATGAGGAAATTGATTCCTTGGAAGAGAACCAAATGGGAGATTTGGTAGAGTTGCCAATCAGAATGAAAGCACTAAAAGATGAATGGATTCCTAGGTTAAAGAAAGGAGAGAATGGATAGGTGAGACAGAAGGCCAGGGTATATGGTCTTGAGCAGTTTCTAGGACAATGGTGTTTAAGGTTTGACAGGTGTATGACAAAGCATGGCTTTAGTCAATGTCAATGTGACCATTGTGTTTATTTTACCAGGTTGGATAATGGTCACGACATTATCCTGTTACTGTATGTAGTGTATATGCTTGTTGTAGGGTCACACATGCAGGTATTTGCTGAGATAAAGGTAAAAGTAGCTTAGAAGTGTGCTAAAAAGGATTTAGGAGGAGCAAAGAAAATCCTTGGAATGAGTATTTCTAGAGACAGGGAAAGTCACAGGTTGATTTTGTCTCCAGAGGATTATGTGAATAAGGTAGTGGAGAGGTTCAATATGCAGGATGCAGAACTAGTTATTACACCTATGGTTGGATAGTTCATAGAATAGTGTCCTAAATCACATGATGAGGTTGAGTACATGAGTACTAGACCTGATATTGCCCAAGTAGTGGGAGTTGTTAGCAAGTTTATGGCCAATCCAGGAAAGGAGCACTAGAAAGTAATTCAGTGGATTCTCAGGTATCTGAGAGGGACCAATAGCATGGATTCATGCTATGTAGGGTCAAGCACTTCTCTACATGGGTATGTAGATTCAGATATGGTAAGTTACTTGGATGATAGGAAAAGTACCACAGGATATGTGTTCACTGTTGGTGGTATGGCGGTTAGCTAGATTTTAGAGATACAGAAGGTTGTTGCAGTCATGGTGCCTAGCAAGGATAAGAACCTTGTAGAAATGTTAACAAAGTCGGGAACAAAGGAGAAGTTGAATCTTCATTCAACTTTTGTTGGTCTTCAAGATTAAACTTGAAGAGGGATACAAGCCAAGAAACAAAATTAGATGATGTATAGGTACAGGTGCAGCTGTTTATCTCCAAGTGGGAGATTGTTAAGTTGTGGACCTAAAAGCTTCACTGAAGCAAATGGTGGAGGTTACTGAGTGTCACAATAACTGACATTGGTCAGGCCAACTGACGTCAGTCAGGAGTAGACCAGAAGCTATCGACATTGGTCATGAATCAACTGACGTCAGTCATCTCTAGATAGATAGCGACCGACGTCGGTCATCTGTGCATTCCAGAACTAGTCTAATTTTAGACGGACAGTTAGTTTGCATGTAAAAGACTAATTTTAGTCTTGATTCTGCGTTTCTAATTATTGTAATTGGGAAGTCTAATTATTGTTTGTATGGGATCTATTTAAGAGACCCATGGGGCTGTATTGTAAATTGTGAAGGATCAAAAGGACTTGTTAAGGACAAGAACAAGGGTTCTTCCAGGTGTGTAAGATCAGTTGATCTACAAGTAGCAAGGTCAGGGGAGATCTACATGGTAAGTAAGGTCAGTTGATCTGTAGGTGTGTGTGTGCAAGGTCAAAGGAGATCTGTGGGGTAGCAAGATCAAGGAGATCTACAACACAACAAGGAACAAGATCAGGGAGATCTACTTGGAGTACTTGGAGTACTTGGTGGATTGGAAGTAGGAAACAATGGTTGAGTTGATTGTCACTTACTGGTGGAGGGAATAACTCTGTGTTGGAGTTGTGGTTGTAATTGATTGAGAGAGAGAGAACTCTTGAGGGAGAATTACTTTACGCCCAAGAGTTGTGGGAAGAGTGTGATTTCTTCATTGTATTGCCTCTCATATTCTGTGTTGTTTTTGAATTCTAGTTACATATTACTTCTGGTTAAATTCCGTGTTTAGTTGCTTATACAAAGGTAATCAATTGTGCTCTTAAGGAGTAGGATCCTGACACTCTTATGTGTGTGCTTGATTTACTTGTTGATCTTATACTATTACCATTTATACATTGCCATGATCCTTGTAAAGTATGTTAGGCCTACATGTGATCACATTCGTTCTATGCGGTTCAATGTTACATTTACCTAGACATGTTCCCTTGTATATGATACATGGTTACATTTACATATTATATAATTCTCTTATCCTTTTGAGATAAGGTAACTTATAGTTTATATCTTTCCCTCACCTTAAAGGTGGGTATATTAGTGGGGGAATGTCATAGAGGCATGCTATCAACACTTGGTATAGTTTACAAATTCAGTGGGGCCATGCTTTGGAAGTATGTTCTCCACACTCGTTCAGTATATGGTACTTATATTAGTTTTTAGATTCCATGGGGGTATGCTTTGGAAGCATGTTCTCCACACCAATAAGTATATGTACTTATATCAGTTTTTAAATTTAGAGGGGGCATGCTTTAGAATCATGTTCTCCACATTCATTCAATATATGATACTTATATCAGTTCCTAGATTTAGTGGGTGCATGCTTTAGAAGTATGTTCTCCACACCTATTCAATATTCAACATTCCTAGTTTACAATAGGGGCATGTTTTGGAAACATGTTATCCACATTAGTACTTATATTATTTTTTATATTTATCCATATATAGTGGGGGCATGCTTTGGAAGCATGTCCTCTACATTACACAATTACTCAAATTGGCCAAAGCACATAGTTATATGATTTAGATTGATAGCTATGGTAGAATTCTATACATCAGTACTATTTTTATACACAATTTTAGTATGAGACATATCTAAGGTGTATATGCTATGTAACATGTGCCTAATATTGCAAAATACAAATCAATTTTAGATTCCAAAACTCTTTTATGGACTATTACCATATCATAGACTTTTTCGTACCGATACCCTGAAGGCTTTTATGGACTTTTATTGAGCCAATATACTATAGTAGTTGGTTCACTTTTTCATATGGTTAAGGTGATCAAATCACTAAATATTTTCAAGTTTTTAGGTTGGACTTGATCATCCAGCCTCACCAGGTTATACATATCATTAGGTTGCATGGTTGAGCTAATCTCAACTATCAGGTGGTAACTCACCTTTACTCTAAAGTTGGGGGGCATGTGCCTTCCAATATATATATATATTTATCCTTGGATATAGTCACTTTAAAGATTTATCTATATTTGTCCTAATCTCAATTTTAGAGCCTTACAATGATGCATCTTTTTAAAAACAACTTACCAATAGGTAAGGCAGTAACGTTGACACATAGGTGTATTCCTAAACCTTGTTATTTCAATTTAAATAAATTTCAATTATTTTCAACCCAAATTATTTACACTAAATTTATACTATGACATGATCTTGGTTACAATTCAGTCACCAATAAAGCACTCAAATTGGGCACATGCAAAGACAAGGTGTGCATACACACCTAGGTATACATTATTTTCCTTTAATATATAAATTTCATTACTAGATTAAAGCGGGGGAATAGAGATTTTTTTTTATGATTATATAGCACCTTAGTCTTGTACACTTGGAAAACTTAGACTTTAGTTGTTAGTCTCAATTCTTTAATTTTTATGCTTCTACAAGTCTTACATCTGCTCTATTTTTGTACCCCTTGGTCTATATATCTTAGTCTAAATAGTCTTATGTTGATGACCCATGTCTTATATCTTTTCCAAAATGATTAATATGTATTTATCTTCCATCTCTATAAGTTCTGAACCTATACCTGGTTTCTTAATCTCTGGACACAAATATTTAGGGTAGATAGTAGCATTGACACTACTATCTTGTCTTGATGGAAGTGTCTATTGCCCTAAATTCATCCAAGAGCCCAATTTTCCAAGTTACAAGCTAGGTCATTATTGTACTTGCTTTGCACATATTATGAGATTCACACACAAGACAACATGTAGATGAAAACTACATGAGTTTAAAGCTTTATTCTAGAGTACTGGTTATGTAGGCAATATCCTCTAATAGTGGGCTCTTTAAGGTCAACTCAGCATCATGTTACCACTAACCCATTTCCCCCGAGGTCACTATGAAGATGAAAATTTAGGATTTTTCCATTTTATAAGGAGTGGTTGTCCATGACCTGGATCTAAATGCACCAGAGTGAAGGCAAAACAAATCCCATAAACATCCATGTGATCACATCCTATTTCAATAGATATTCCATATAGGACATCAACATTGAAATCATATAACAATGCTTATGCAACCATCCCAGGCTGATGTTATTGTTTAGTGAGCCAAAAGCATCAGATCTAGAATCTGATGATTGTTTCAAAATCTCCTTCTAGATAATTTTTTGTTTGTTCTAGATTTAGAATTGTATTATCATTAGAACAAGCTAAGTACATCAATTCTTTGTCATTTCTATACCTATCATATTTTTACTTTCCATATTTAGACTATCTTAGCATAATAAATTTTGTGTATTCTTATATATGATATTAACATCTAAATGGTTTGCTATATATTTGATTATCACCTTTGTGCCATTTCATTTCTATATACCCCTTTAATAGTAATATAAGGCTAAATCCAACCACCTAGATTTCTATTTCAAGGTTAAACACTTAAGCACTTGGGTTATACTCATCATGATTTACATCCTTCTAATAGATCAATTAGAATATTTGATGGAACCTCCCAAAAAGTTCTTGGTGAGATGGACCTACCTTTACAGGTCGATCCCACATATATGGTTGCTACCTTTTCATTCATACCTGCCATGGGCGTCTTTGATATGTAATTGGGAAGACCTTGGATCCATACACTTTGAGCAATACCTTCTATAGTGCATGGGTGTGTAAAATACATTCATGCCAATTGGTAGTTATAGTTTCCAAAATTCCATATGAACATCCTCTCAAATAAGAGAAACTTATACCAATGTAATTAATTAACAAGCATACTAAGGCTCATTCACCAAAAATGGGCAAGCAATAGGTAATCCCCTTTACTAGGCATCTAATACGTGAGAGTCTATTACATTAGAGATATATAGTGGATTCCATGTAATCCCCATTTACTACACACCATGTTCAGATAGCTAGAGCACCTACACATGATCCTATTATGGTTTTTCCAAAGAAACCATTGAGCCCTCAATGATGGTTTCCATGAACCCCTAATCTATTACTCCTACTACTACTTCAGGACCATGGAGTCTTATTTTACATATGCGGAGCATCAATGATACTAGTGTGACACATAGTGAACCTATACATGCTCCTAGGTAGCATCACAAGATTATTACACTAGGTTCATAGTGGGGAGATATCTATGATCATACATTGGATGGCATCATAAGACGATCCTTATTTTTCAAACATTTTCAAACACCCAAAAAAAAAAAACACTAAAATATATAAAAACTTTTTCATCACCTACATGTTTTATTAGCTCCTTAGCATCTGTGTTTTAGTTTCATATTGATGGATGTCATATTTAGTTACTCTTATATACACATATGTGTCACACTTTTACTTGAGTGTGATACATGCATACATAAATACATGATCTATTCATATTTTAGATGTTGGGCCTTCCCTCTCCGCATGTCATGTAGACATTGGGGGCATCCACTTCTTTGATCTTGGTACACACATGTTATATGGTTTGATGATCACATTTGATTATCATGTTTGAAATTATATATTTACTTATACATGCATATTATCCATGATTATATCTTACACAAAGTACTTAATATGCTATACACTTGACAATTTTTCTTGACACATTGGATCCATGGGCTACTATGACATGTTTATGTTGGTTGCTTATGCTTTATTTTATGCACTTCTTTGAGTGTCTTATCTTGCTATTGTGTTCTTTGTTTGATCATTTGAATATGCTACTTTGTTTGTGGCCCTCATGCCTCTATATGATTTCATTTACATTTGCATATGTCATTAGTTATTGTATAGACATTTGAATATATCATCCTTACTTTTATGGACATTTGACTAAGTCATGTCCCTTCGATTGTGCAACATTTGAACATGCCCATTATTTATGGTCTCCTTAGACCATTTCCTTTTGACTTGATTTTGAGTGCACTTATGTGTGTCATTGATTTTATTGTTGACCTTGTACTATTACTATATAGACATTTATCATAATCCTTATCATGCATCTCAGGCCTTCATGTGATCACATTGGTTTTATGCACTTAAATATTATATCTACCTAGCCATGTTCTTTTTATATGCTACATGGTTACATTCACATATTATACAATTGTATTATACTTTTGAGGTGAGGTAAATACTATCTCCTATCTTTTATTCACCTCAAAGGGGAGGCATATTAGTGGGGGCATGTCATAGAGGCATGTTCTACACACTTGGCACAATTTTCAAATTCAGTGGGGGCATGCTTTGGAATCATGTTCTCCACACTCATTCAACATATGGTACTTATATTAGTTTTTAGATTTGACGGGGGCATGCCATATGGGAATGGATTTCACACATTCATAGTTCTTAGATTTAGTGGGGGAATGCTTTTGAAGCATGTTATCCACACCTATTCAGTATTCAACATCTCCAAATTACAATGGGGGCATGTTTTGGAAACTTGTTCTCCACATTGGTACTTACATCAATTTTTAGATTTCTCTCTCTATATAGTAGATGCATGTTTTGAAATCATGTTATCCACAATTACATCATTTTTTAAATTAGCCAAAGCACACAGTTGTATGATTTAGAGTCATAATTGTGGTAGAATTTTATACATTGGTACCATTGTTATACATAGTTTTAGTATGAGACATATCTAAGGTGCATATGCTATGAAACTTGTTCCTAATATTGTAAAATATAAATCAATTTTAAATTCCAAAAATCTTTTACATATTGATATATTAATTGGACTTTTACAAACTTTATTGAGACAGTCTACTACATTAGTTTGATCAATTTTTGGTATGATTGAGGTGATTAAATCACTTAATCTTGCCAAGTTTTTAGGTTAGACTTAATGATATCACACCACCTCACCAGGTTATAAGAATCATTGGGCTGAAAAATTGAGTTAATCTCAATTTATATGTGGAAACTCACTTTTGATCCAAACTTGGGGGCATGTGCCTTCCAATCTTTCTCTCTCTCTTTATCTCCTTGGATACATCTTTTTCAGATCAACTTGCCAATAGGCAAGGTAGTTACATAGACACACAAGTGTACTCCTAGACCTTTCTATTTTAATTTAAATATATTTCAAGTAATTCCAATCCTAGATTATATGTACTGATTGTATATTATAACATGCTCTTGGTTGCAGGGCATTCACTAGCAAAAAACTTAAGTTAGGCACACACAAAGACAAGGTGTGTTCTATACACCCAGGTATGCATTCTTTTCCTTTAAACTAACAATTTCATTAATATATTAAAGGGGGGGAGGGAATGTAGATGATATTTATGTATTATATAACACCTTATTCTTGTACACATGGTAAACTTAGACCTTGGTTGTTTCTCTCAGTTCTGGACCTTTTCTCACTTTCAAAAGTCTCACATCTAGTCTATCTTATATGCTCCTTAGATTATCTCTTAGTCTGACCAATAGTATGTTGATGACCTAGGTGTTTTATATTGCCTATAATTCTTAAATTATACTTATATTCCACTCTTACAAGTTTTGATCCTGTAACTAATTTCTTTCTCCCTAAACATTAATGTCTGGGATAAATACTAACGTCAACATTAGTGTTCGACCTGACACAAGTGTTCACTGCCCTACATTCATCTATTTTATAAATGAAACATATCCTAATGGGTAGCCTAAGTTATTTAATGTGAGTTACTTATCTAAAGGGATTGATATAAATATAAAATCAATCCTCATTCATTACTCAACTAGCAACACATGAACAATATGTAGTATTCTTACTAAGGAACATTCAAAGAGAATTCAATTGAATAAAGCATATCTATTTCCATACCAATCATAGCTAAAACACATCTACAGGTCTGAAGTAGTAAAGGAGCAACCCAATAGCTCAATTTTCCAAGTTACAAGTTAGGTCACTATTGTACTTGTTTTGTACAATACTAAATGATTCACACACAAACCAACACATAGGGGAGAACTACATTGGTCTAAGGCCCTCTTTAGAGTATTAGATATGTAGGTAATACTCACTAAAATAGGAGTCTTTGGGGTTAGTTTGACACCATGTGCCCAATAACCCACTTTCCCCAATGTCACTATGAAGATGAAGAACTAAAGTTTTACAAATTCATGAGGAACAACAATACATGACCTAGATTTGAATGCACTAGAGCAAAGGCAAAGTCAAAAATATAAGCACCTCGGTGGTCACATCTTATTCTAGCAAGTAATTCATATAGGACACTTACATCAAACCCAAATAGTAGTATCGATACAACCATCCTAGACTAACATTAGTGCCCAGAGCTCGAGAAGCATCAGATCCAAAATCCGATGACTATTCTGGAATCTTCTTTAATACTAATTTTTGCCTGTTATATATCCAACACTATGTTAAGATCATAACCAACTAATTATATTATTTATTTGTCATTTACATGCATATCTTAATTATACTTTATATATTTATCCCATTCTCAACATAATAAATTCAATGTATGTTTATATTTGAGTTTAACATATAATTGGTTTGCTATAAATCTAATTATCACCCTTGTGCATTATCATTTTTATATTCTTAACCATATTAACATAAAGTGTAGGATTCCTAGATCTATTTTAGGATTAAACTATTATAATAATTACACTTTTTATTTTTAAATATGTAAGTAAGGTTTTGACTTGTACTCATGTTGACAAGGCTTGTTTTGAATCATTTTTTACTCAAGCTCATTTTGATGAGGTTTTTGAAAATAAAATGAAACTAAACTAATTGCTTAAAATGGATTACACTTGTGAAAGCAATAAACACGAAAATAAATCAGATAGATAAGTAACTGAAATGATAAATAGCACAGAACAAGATATACAAGAAAACACCCTGAAAACTTGTATTAAAACTCTTTACAATAGGAATACAATGAAGAAACTTCGTTCTTCCACACCTCTCTCAGATGCACACAAGATCTCTCACTAGATCTCTATTCCTCAAGAGCTCTCTCTCAAGTACAATCAAATCCAACAACCTGGATTGATGCAACTCAGTACTATCCTTCAAACATTCACAATGTTCTACTCATACAGTTCTACACCTTAAGCTAAGAAGATCTTTCCTACATATAGAAATAGGAAACTTGAGCATGCTCTTACAACAAACAGTTCAGCCTCTTCAACAAGGGCTCTAAAAATAATATTGCTAATAATAGAGACGTGAGCTTGAGACTACAACTCAAACTCATCATGCAAACACTCGCTTCCGTCCACAAAAATTGCTTTCTGGACACACAGGTAACCGACGTCGGTTCCTACCTGTTCGCCTGTGACTGTAGCCGGCCGACCCTACTGCCGACGTCGGTGCCTCTGCAACTATAACTGACCGACGTCGATCACTCCTGACCGATGCCAGCGTCTGTGTAGACCTGAACCTGTTTAAGTCTGCTCCTTGGTGAAGCTTTTAGCTCCACACCCTAACAATCTCCCACTTGGAGATAAACCAGCTGCACCAGTACCTGTATAGCAACATATTCTAGCTCCTCCATCTTCAACTCAATCATGAAGACCAATAGAAGTTGAATGAAGATTCAACTTCTCCTTAGTAATCGGCTTTGTTAGCATATCAGCAGGATTCTTGTCTGTATGGATTTTCTCCAGCTTCAACTCACCATCTTCCAATACCTGCCATATGAAGTGGTACCTTAGCTGTATGTGCTTGGTTCTCGAGTGAAAAGCTGAGTTCTTAGCTAAATGGATTGCACTCTAACTGTCACTATACAATCTACAACTCCCATGCTCCCTACCAAGCTCATCCATGAACCGTGTCATCCATATCATCTCCTTGCTAGCTTCTGTGGCTACAATATACTCTGCTTCTGTAGTTGACAAGGCAACAACCTTCTGCAACTTAGATATCCAGCTAACCGCCGTTCCACCTACAGTAAAAACATACCCTGTGGTGCTCCTCCTACCATCCAAATCCCCTGCCATATCTGAATCTACATAACCATGTAAAGAAGTATCTGAACCTCCATAGCACAAGTGCCTACTGCTGGTTCCTCTCAGATATCTAAGAATCCACTGAACTGCTTTCCAATGTTCCTTACCTGGATTGGCCATATATTTACTTACTACTCCCACTGCTTGGGCAATATCCGGTCTAGTACACACCATTACATACATCAAACTCCCTACTGCGGAAGAATATGGAACCTTACTCATGTACTCTACCTCATCATATGAATTAGGACATTATTCTTTACTTAACTTAAAATGTCCAGCCAAAGGTGTGCTTACCGATTTAGCATCCTGCATATTGAACCATTTCAACACCTTGTCCACATAAACTTCTTGAGACAATATCAACCTGTGATTTTTCCTGTCTCTCTTTATGCTCATACCAAGGATTTTCTTCGCTGCTCCTAAATCCTTCATAGCAAACGTTTGAGCTAACTTCACCTTAAGCTCTGAGATATCCTGCATGTGAGACCCTGCAACCAACATGTCATCTACATACAACAATAGAATAATATATCTACCATTATCAAATCTCTTGAAATATACACAATGGTCTGATTGACACCTACTGTAGCCATGCTCAGTCATAAACCTGTCAAAATTTAAGTACCATTGCCTAGGAGCTTGCTTGAGGCCATACAAGCTTTTCTTCAACCTGCACACAAACTTCTCCTTACCCTTGACCTCGAATCCTTCTGGCTGTTCCATATAAATTTCCTCATCCAAATCTCCATGAAGAAACGCTGTCTTAACATCTAGCTGCTCAAGATGCAAATCCTCAAAAGCAACCAAAGACAATACAACCCTTATAGAAGTCATCTTAACAACAGGAGAAAAAATCTCACCAAAGTCAATACCTGGCTTTTGTGCAAATCCTTTCACTACTAATCTGGCCTTATATCTCATCTGTCCATCCTCACCTTCCTTCAACCTGTAGGTCCATCTATTCTTTAATGTTCTCTTACTGGCTGGCAATTCAGCTAAATCCCATGTTTGGTTCTCTCTTAAGGACTCCATCTCCTCAACCATGCCACGCTCCCACTTACTCCTGGACTCCACCTGTAATGCTTCTTCAAAACTCTTTGGTTCTCCACCATCGGTTAGCAATAAATAATATAAGGAAGGAGAATATCTAATTGGAGGCTTACTTACCCTTTCAGACCTCCTGATGGGTGTCTTGGACTCATTCTCAACAATCTGTCCACCCAAATTTTCTGACAGTGACCGACCTCGGCCACCTGTAGACCTGTTACTGGCCGACGCCGGTTCTTCCTGGCCGACGTCGGTGCCTGGTCTGCCGACGTCGATCTTTGTATGACCGACATCGGTTTCTGAACTATCGACGCCAGTTCCTAACCTGCCAACGTCGGTCTCTGTGTTTTCCTGTAAGTGATTATTTCTTTTTCCTGCGAGCTCATTTTGGACCATAACTTCATCCAATTCACTATTGCTCTGCCTAGATTGATCCAACTTCCTTATCTGATCACTGTACATTACTCTTTCATTAAAAACAACATCACGGCTCCTGATTACCTTGTTAGTTCCTAGATTCCAAAATCTAAAACCAAAATCATCTGAGCCATAGCCAATAAAAGTGCACCTCATAGACTTAGCATCAAGCTTCTTTCTATTTTCCTTATCTATGTGCACAAAGGCTTCACAACCAAAAACTTTGAGATATGAGAGATCTACCTTTTTACCTGTCCATGCCTCTTCTGGAATTCCACCATCTAGAGCTGTAGAGGGTCCTCTGTTAATCAAGTACACTGCGGTGTCAACTTTTTCTGCCCAAAACTCTAAGGGCAACCCTGCATGCAATCTCATACATCTTGCACGCTCCATGATAGTTCTGTTCATCCTTTCAGCAATACCATTCTGCTGAGGTGTCCTTGGAACCATCCTTTGCCTTCGGATTCCATGAGTGTAACAATACCAGTTAAACTTAAGACTGCAGAACTCACCGCCATTATCAGATCTCAAGCACTTTAATCTTCTGCCTGTTTCATTCTCAACCATAGCTTTCCAAATCTTAAAAGTCTCAAAAACATCATATTTCTTTTTAATACAGTATATCCATACCTTTCTTGTGGCATCATCTATGAATGTAACATAGTACCGTGATCTGCCAATAGAGGCTACCTGAGCTGGTCCCCACACGTCTGTGTGAACAAGCTGCAACTTCTGCCTTTTCTTAGTAGACCCAGTCTTGAGAAAACTAACCCTTTTCTATTTTCCAAATACACAATGCTCACAAAATTCTAGATCCATACTTTTCAAATCTGAAAGCATACCTTTAGACTTAAGAATTGACATCCCCTTCTCACTCATGTGGCCAAGCCTTGAGTGCCACAATTTAGCATCCACATCTGAAGTAGATAAAACTAAAGGAGATTTGTTAGTAACACAATTACACAGATAGAGAGTACCTTCTCTCTTACCTCTGGCCATAACAAGTGCACCCTTGGTCACCTTCCAAGAATCTGCTGTGAGAGTTACTGTACAACCCTCATCACCTAGCTTACCTGCAGAAATAAAATTTCTCTTCAAACTAGGAACATGCATCACATCTCTCAACACCCATGTGTTGCCATTCTGCATCTTCAACTGCACTTTACCTTTGCCAGTAATATTACAAGGCTCATCATCCCCTAAGTACACTATTCCAAAATCTCCATGGATATAGTCACTGAAATATTCCCTGTTAGGAGTAGCATGAAAAGATGCACCAGAATCTAATACCCAAGACTCTATATTATTATGCAGAGAGAAAATTAAAGCGTCCTGTGCAATACCTGCAATCTTGGCTTCTTCCTTTCCTTCGTGCTGATTGTCCTCCTTAGGCTTTGACTAACAATCTCTGCTTATGTGCCCCATCTTTCCACAATTCCAGCATTGTGGCTTCCTGCCATTTCTGGATTTAGATCTGCCTTTCCCCTTAGACTTAGATCTTGCTCTACCTTTCTTGCTCTTCTCTTTTTGCCTTACCCTGCTCTCAAAACTTAAAGCTTTCCTGGATGCCTCTTCTGTGCTTTTCCTGCGTATTTCCTCATTCAAGATAACACTAACAACATCCTCTACTTTCAAAATATTTGATGCAGATGCAGTATTACTTACTGCCATTACTAAGCCATGCCAGCTTTCAGGCAAAGAACATAATATCAAAAGAGCTTTTATCTCATCATCAAACACTATATTTACTGAGCTTAATTGATTCACAATACCATTGAAATCATTCAGATGAGTAGAAACAGATCCACCTTCATTCATATGCAAATTAAATAACTGCTTCATAAGATATACCTTATTTGAAGCTGAGGGTTTTTCATACATATTTGCTAACGTAGTCATCAACTCTACCGTTGTTTTTGCCTGTGACAAATTAGATATCACAGTGGAGGCCAGACTCAGTCTTATAGACCCCAGAGCCTTTCTGTCAAGAACTTCCCATTCTTCATCCTCCATGTCCTTGGGCTTCTTTGCAATCCCACCTAATGGTAAGTAAAGATCCTTCTGATACAGATAGTCCTCTATCTGCATTCTCCAATGTTGATAGTTCTTGCCATTAAACTTTTCCATTCTAAGCTTACTTTCATCTGCCATTGCTTCTCCCACTCAAACAGAAATCCCTGCAGAAACCCCTGTGAGCAACCTGTAATCCAAACACACTACACAGATCTAAACCACCTGTTAGTGAACCTGAGCTCTGATATCGATTATCAAGCTCTGAACCTGTAACCAAGGCTCTGATACCACTTGTTGGGGATCAACCAACAATGGATTACATTTATGAAAGCAATAAACGCAGAAATAAATCAGATAGATAAGTAACTGAAATGATAAATAGCACAGAACAAGATATACAAGAAAACACCCTGAAAACTTGTATTAAAACTCTTTACAATAGGAATACAATGAAGAAACTTCATTCTTCCACACCTCTCTCAGATGCACACAAGATCTCTCACTAGATCTCTATTCCTTAAGAGCTCTCTCTCAAGTACAATCAAATCCAACAACCTGGATTGATGCAACTCAGTACTGTCCTTCAAACATTCACAATGTTCTACTCATACAGTTCTACACCTTAAGCTAAGAAGATCTTTCCTACATATAGAAATAGGAAACTTGAGCATGCTCTTACAACAAACAGTTAAGCCTCTTCAACAAGGGCTCTAAAAATAATATTGCTAATAATAGAGACGCGAGCTTGAGACTACAACTCAAACTCATCATGCAAACACTCGCTTCTGTCCATGAAAATCGCTTTTTGGACACACAGGTAACCGACGTCAGTTCCTGCCTGTTCGCCTTTGACCGTCGCCGGCTGACCCTACTGCCGACGTCGGTGCCTCTGCAACTGTAACTGACCGACGTCGGTTGCTCCTGACCGACACCGGCGTCTGTGTAGACCCGAACCTGTTTAAGTCTGCTCCTTGGCGAAGCTTTTAGCTCCACACCCTAACAGATTCCTAGATCTATTTTAGGATTAAACTATTATAAGAATTACACTTTTTATTTTTAAATATGTAAGTAAGGTTTTGACTTGTACTCATGTTGACAAGGCTTGTTTTGAATCATTTTTTACTCAAGCTCATTTTGATGAGGTTTTTGAAAATAAAATGAAACTAAACTAATTGCTTAAAATAAAATGTTTGTAATAAATAAATGAACAACTAAAAGTGAAATAAATAATCTAGATTTGACATGCAAGTTTTGATATATTTAAGTTTTCTCGGTTTTGGTGTGCATGTATGAGTGTATGTTTATGAATGTAAAATTATTTTAAAATCATAAGTGATTTGTTTTGATTAATTGTACCTATTATTTTTAAATAATTAATCTACCCTAGATTTGATGCAATATTACTATTCTTTGAAAGCTTCTATGTGTAAACCAAATTGGAAGATCTAAACTACTTTTTTTGTGCAAAAGAAAGAGAGAAGAAGAGTTTATTTTCTTTTTCCTTTAGGTTTTTTGAATATGAATCTAATATAATAAACTAATATAATAAATAAAATAAAACCTTTAACTTGATTAATGGTGAGACCAAGCAAAGATAAAGAGGTTGTTGTTGTAAGTATATTATCCTCAAGCATGCCAGGTTCTTGTTTTCTCAATAATGACCCTTAAAACTCTAAAATAAGAGGATGGTAAGAAAATAAAGTGAGAGGGACACAATCTTAAATAAAAAGATACATAAACAATGGCTAGGGTAATCCATAAAGGCAAATAATTGTTTGTCATTTTGTGAATTATCCTCCTCCCTAAGCTTGTGTAGAACGACATGAAGATGATGACAAATTTAAGCAAGTTTAAAAAAAATAAAAGTAGGTAGGGTAGGGATTTTTATAAACTTTAAATATCTAATCTTTAATGCAAAAATCAGATCCAAAAACCTAATAAAAACTAGATACTTGTAAAGGAAGAAAGAGTTGCATGTGGTAGTTAAGTTTTTAAACCTAAACTTGGTCATGGATCCTATAAGGATAGATAGGCTTAATAATATAGAAATGAATAAACATAAGGGTGATAAACACATCTATAGTAGGCCAATTATTTTATAAACTCAGATAAACAAAATTCTAAATTAAATATTGAGATATTTTAAAAATAAAAAGTACAACTATGCTAAATAGTGTAATGATAATGAACACAAGGTACTTAAGTGGTTCTAATGCTAATAAAGATCTAGATCTAAAATAGGTGAGAATAAAATTGGAAGAAGAATCTAGAATAATCACCAAATTTTAGATTAAGCACATTTATAGATATGAACACTTGTGTTAGGCTGGGATGGTTGTGTCGATGTTACAGTCTAGATCAGACATAAGTGTCTAGTATAGAATACCTACTAAAACTAGATGTGACCACTTGGATGCTTTTAGGTTCTATTCCACCCTTATTATATTGCATTTAGATATGGGTCATAGAATATCACTCCTTGTCAAATAATAAAACCCTAGTTCTTTATCTTCATAGTGGCTATGGGAAAAATGGGTTAGTGGGCACATGGTGTCAAGCTACCCCAAAGAACCATTTGTCAATGAGAATTATCTACATATCCAATACTACGAAGAGGGTCTCATACTCATGTATTTCTCCCCTATGTGTTGGATTGTATGTGAATTTTGTAATGTTTGATAAGCAAGTATAATAGTGACCTAGCTTTTTAACTTGGCAAATGCAACTCATAGAATGCTCCTTTAGTAATTCAAACCTGTAGATTATTATCCCTATGATTGATATGGAAATAAGAGAAAATAAGGAATCTTTTCTCACTTGAATGCTTAATAGAATGATTTTGGTAAGTTTCCTTGTGAGTTGTTATGTGTTTCTAGGTGAGAAATGAATGAGAGTTGATCTTATATTTATACCAATCTCTTTGGAGAATATCTCACATTAAACACTTAGGCCAACCATAAGTATACATTTTATTTGTAAATTAGATGAGTTTAAGAAACTAGACACCTATGTCAAAATAGGACACTTGCATCAATGTAGGTGTCTTACTGAGATGGAAGTGTTTCGGTAGTTGAAAGATAGGTATAGGTCTAAAAATTTAAAAATGGAAGATAAGTAGGTTTATATCATTTTGGGAAAGACAAAATGCTTGGGTCATCATAATGATACTAGTCAAACTAAGAGATAAGCAATAAACATAGTGAGATAAAAAATGTGAGACTTATAGAAGTGGGAAAGGTTTGGAACCGAGAGGAATAATCAAAATTTGAGTTTGCCAAGTGTACATGATTAAGGTGCTATATAATTCATAAATATCATCTACATCCCCCCTTAATCTAGTAATGAAATTGCTAGTTTAAAATAAAGGAATGCATACTTAGGTGTGTATAACACACAATAGATTTACTTGAGTCCATCTTGAGTCTTTTTTGGTGACTGACTTGTAACCAAGAACATGTTACATTATATAATCAATGCATATGAAATTGAAAGCATTGAAATGATTGAAATTTAAAGAGAGTAAGGTTTAGGAGTACACCTATGTATTGATGCAACTATCTTACCTTTTGGCAATTTGACTTGAAAAATATAACATTATGAATCACTCAAACTAGGATTATGATAAAATATAAAATCTATAAAGTGCATATATCTAAAGAGATAGGGAGATATTGGAGAACACATGCCCCCAAACTTGGAGAAAAGATGAGTTGCCACATGGCAGTTGAGATTAGCTCAACTATGTAACCCAATCATACTTATAACTTGGTGAGCATAAGTAGAAAAAGTTAACCCATACTATATATCTGGTGAGGCTAGATGATATAACCAAGTCTAACCTATAAACTTGATAATATTGAGTGATCAAATCACCTCAACCATAATTGGGAGAAGAAAACTAGAGAAGAAAGCTATGCAAGATATTCCTTTAGATAATCATGTGTTGTATATATAATTATCAATTTGTGTACTTTGTCATATCCTCTTGGCTTATGAAAGGAATAAAAATGAATAGTCTCCTCATTTTGGCACTAATGTATGAAGAATATGAATAGTCATGAATTGGAATGACTTTAAATATGTACGCTTGTATGAAGAAGTTGATGACCCCTTTACTGAGATCAATATATGCTATATGGTTCATGGTTACCTGTCAAATTTATTGTGTTTATCCTTGTTTTGTGTTATCATGTTTAATGATAAGGTTTAATCTATCTTAAAAGTAGTCTGAATGTTCTGTATATCTATATAACTCTTTGGTTAATCTAGTTCCTTGTGAGTGCACACCATTTATCTCTATTATTCTTTTATTAACTATTAATTCACTACTCTTAGATGCACAAACTAAAATAAACTAGCTATCCTCATCCTTAGTATGTTTTATTAAAATAAGAACCTCTACTAAAAATGGTGCAGTGAGCATGAAAACACTCCTTTAGAGGAAGAAATATGCTAAGATGGTTATTAGGATAATGAGATATTGAAACTTGGTTAGACAAAAAAATATGGCACTTCATAGAAGAAAAATCCAAAAGGACGAGCCGCACTACAAGTGAAATCATTTAGGAACACATATACGGTGAAATATATGAGATTTTATGATGCAAACTACTCAAATTACTAGATAATTGGTTGACAAGACTCGAGTAATACTAATTCTATCCTAGAGTAAGAAAAACTATTACTTGGATTGAGGAAAAGATAGACCAATTAGTGAAACTAGAAATTGATTAGACAAGAGTGATAGATTATTGGGTTGAAACCATTATAGATGAATACACTACTGAGTTCAAAATACAAATATATATATATAGCATTTGAGGTTGCACAAGACTGCTTCATATGAGGAATCAAAGGGAAATTTTTATAGTGACTACCTCTTCTATTAAAAATGTTGGTGATGGAAAAGGCCATGGTGCCTATCCCTACCGGTATGGAGTAGTCACTTCGAGTATATGGGGATGTGTGTACATGATGGTGAATGATGGATAGATGAGTGACTAAATATTGAGCTTGAATCTAGAATGGAGATGCGAGGGAAGAAAAGTCAAAAGAAAACTCTAAATTCAGAAAGGGAAGTATGAAAACATATTAGATAGAATAAACAAATAGATACCCAAGTAGGTATGAATAGAAGTAAGAATAGTAGTAAAGTAGTTTATGAATGAGTAAATAGAAGTGATGAGTGGGATGATGAATGAAGGTCAAAGAAAATTAATGATGATGGATTTTGGTAGAAAGAGTGAGAAGATTAAGAGCGAGTAGAAGAAGAGAGATATGAGGAAGAAGATGAGAGTAGTTTAAGAGTAGAATGAATGAAAGATAGAAGTAGTATGCAACTATAGAAAATGGTAGTAAGAGAATAATAATTATGAAAATAAATATAACTTAGTTTCATGTTAATTATAGTCTCAAGCACATTAGAGAAAGAAGTCATTAGAAAGGATTATTCACCAGAAGTGTACGTGTCCCCATAACCCAATACTATATATCCTATTAGAAGTTTTTAGCTAGCTGAGTAAGGGGAGAAGAGTTGGGAATTTTTTTTTCAAAGAACTTGGATCATTGGGGAACAAACATCCAAATAAAGTCAATAATTAAGGCTTTGAATTATATAGGAATAGGTGAATTTGAACAACAATAACAAGGAAGTGCAACAAGCAGAGTGTACATGAAAATTCCTTTAGTGTATAGAATAGTACGTAGGCAATAACACATAGGATGTAGTTCGGAACACATAAGATGTAGTCACCTCAAATAGTAGCTATAAATAAGACCCCATCTATACCATCCACTATGATGAATAATTCAAAATGATTCTTAAATCTAACCATTTATGATGGGTCCACAGACCCTGAACAATACTTGTTAACTTGTAAAATGAAGTGGCAAGTTAAGGGCCTCACTGATGAAAACTTAAAAAATTTTAGATTAGTAAGGGCTCTAGTTGGGAGAGCACTATAACTCATATACAAAAGAGATATCCAAAATACAAGCCTAAAAGATGTACAAGACTATTTAATTATAGAATTTAAGATTAAGAAATGCACTAGCTAGACAATACAAGACTTGAAGGAGATCAGACATAAGTTGGGAGAGTCAGTCTGTGACTATGATCATAGATTTTTGGATGTAATGAATAAATTATATTACACTTTAATAGATAAAGATAAAGCAACATGGTTTGTTGAAGGATCACAGGGCAAGATTTAGTTTTCCACTGCACAAAATCAATATGAGACAAACATATATGCTAGAGCTGCTATACTGCATGTTGAAAAAATCAAAGACTACGGGGAAACTCCTGTAGCTAACTCCAAATTTGAAAATACATTATAGGCTTTCATGAAAAATATGGAGTAGTATTATGAAATAAAAAATCCCAAATTGAACATGTGGTGCACAGAATGCAGAAAAGAAGGACACCACCAGAATGATTACCCTAAGGTAAAGATGAAATTTTGAACTTTGCCAAGTATTAGGACATGCCATGACACAATGCCATTTGCTGAATCAATATATCAAAATGCCTCAAAATATGTATTATAATTTATGAAAATCAACTACCCATGATGAGAAGAATTGTAGAACTCTAGAAGAACTTAAAGATGGTATCTCCAAAAATGTGTTTGCCATCGTAGCATAGCAAATTTCTTTGATAAAGAAAATAATTCTAGACTTGAAGGTTGATAATAATTATGCGACTGAAATGGGTCCATAATTTTTTTTTGAGTTCACCAATATACAAGCCTCTCGGTCTGGCTAGATGGACTCCTTCTTTACTGAGTTAGACGGACTCCTTTAGATGGACTCCTTCTTTGCTGAAATGGGTCCATAATGGATTTTGAGTTCACCAATATACAAGCCTCTCAGTCTGGCTAGATGGACTCCTTCTTAACTGAGTTAGACACCCTTGTCCCCTCAATATTAGTATCTAGTGTCTTGGAGTTCACCCATAACATAACTACAACAATCAAATTGGAATCCACCAATTACATAACAATAGTTTAGTATGGGAGACAATAATTAGTAATATTAGTAGTGGAATTCTACATAACCATAAGGAGGATATAAAGGAGGATATCAATCTAATAGGGGAGGATGCCATGGTGGATATAGAGGAGGATACTAAGGTGGTCAAGGAAATAACTATCAGTGGCCTCTTATGCTATGTTACCTATGTGGAGAGTATAATCACATTCAAAGAAACTATCCAATGAATCCATAGAGACAATCATATTGTACATACTGTAGAGTCTTTGATCAACATGATACAAAATATTGTCCTATTTTAGAAAAGCAGAGGAAGGACAAAGCTATCTAAAATGTAAACATGGTAAGTGTAGAACCTAAAGAAAATGCCTTTCTAAATGTTGTGACATAGGAATAACATGCATAAAAAGGACTCCCTCCACTAGATATGCCTTAAGATTAGGGTATTAGAAAGGTTAGACAAGACAAATACCTGGATCTAGGCATAGAAAAGAGTCTTATGAATGAAGCTGCATAATTGTTGAAAAACATTAAATAATAGGAAACTATTGATGGCAATGTTGTAGCCATCTATGTGCAAATGTATGGTTAAATTATGCAAATCATATGACAAGATGGAGTTGTCACTATGTTAGTGGATTTAATGAAACTTCAGAGTACTCTACATAATGAAGACATATTACAAAACATTATGAACCTATTACATAATCTTCTGGAATGCATGCAACATGGTCAACAAAAGATAGAAAAGCTGGTCTGGTACATCAAGATGAAGAAACCATGGGATGCGGATGCACAAATTGATATCAAAGTTGTATACAAAATCCCAAATGTTGTCTTTAATTTTGGTAGCATAATAAATATGATTCCCAGATCCAAATGGGAAGCTATTAGATGACCAGCCTTTAGCTACAACCCAATAACTCTGAGCTTGGATGACTATGGGAAAGTTAAGCCTATTAGATGATTAGAGGATGTTGAAATCAAAGTCACAGATTTGTCTCTATGAGGAGACTTTGAGGTCATAGATATGAAGACTATGGCAACACTCTATCCTGTGCTGATAATAAAGAAATCAGCATATGATGGTCAGATGACTATCAATATAGTGCTCAACCAACTTGAGGCAAATCAAGGTGATAAGGTTATGGTAATTCCCCTCAATAAAGCACACAAATCATATATAATTTTGTCTAAACTACACTCTCCACATGTTGTATAAGAAACTAGCTAGATGAAGGTCAATATAGAGGAGAATCCCAATGCTCTGTGTGCAACATAATGCAAATTCTTATACCAACAAGTCAAATCCCAAGTGTAGTTATACTTACCTAGAAATTGAACATAATAGAATAATAGAGACAAAAAAATGAATCTATGTAGCCAATTGTAATTAGTTCATCAGTGAAGACTGCATCTCCATGTTTGTAAAATTACCTATTCACTCAGAAGTTGATTTCCTGTATGAAGCTGACGATCACATTCAGGATTACATAGAACCTACAAGGGAAGGCATAATGTCTTGAGAAGTAGATTCCTCTATCAGTGGTGATTCAGAGATGCATCTTCTTAATTAGGTCCATAACGACCATGAACTTAGGCCCACAAGGATGGTCTTTGCACACAAATGTCAACTACCTATATATTATGTAATGGAGGACATCAATGATTTTATTCTATGAATACAAGTCCATTTTCTAACTATCAATTAATAGGCTAATGCACTAAACTATGCTTTTAAGGGAGTTGCTGCAACTTAGTGGGTAAATCATAGGAATAATCAGCTAGAGTGGGATGATGCCTGTGAACTCATGATCAATAGATTTCAGTTCCCATAATTCATCCACATTAACTGACCATTTTTTCAAGAAGGAGAGTGCCCTAACATTCATGTACATAAATGTGTTGAAATTTGGAATACAGAATGTGTGGCACCTAAGTATTAGGTTCATATTTTTCATTACACATTGGCTTCACTACCCGTAGCATGGTATATTCACTAGGAGCATAGGAGAGAAACCAAACATTGGGCATAGGTGTAAAGTGACTTCATACAAAATTTTATTTTTAAAGATGAAAATCTGTTTAGTACATAACACAATTTAGAAACTCAAGTAATTTCTATGCCATGGGTACATGGAAGATATGAGCACTACAACAAAATCAATTACATAAAAAATGCAACTTTCAATCTTAATTCTGCACTCCAAAGGTATAAAGCTACTAGGATTGAAGAACAAGCCTTGATGCAGCCTTGTCATCGAATTTGGATGAGGTAGATGATGATGAAGACTTTGATTCTGATGTAGATTTAGATTTAAATGATTTATTTGGACTTGAACATCCTATAAAACCACTTAAGGACACTGATGTAATTCTAACTAAAGAAGATAAGCTACATAACATCCAAATCCTGGAAAAGGAAGGGAAAGGAAGATCCAAGAAAGGGAAAAAGAAGATCCAAGAATTAGTAGATGATGAAAAATGCAACATACATCAACAGCCTCTCAAGAAACACGTCACTAATATTAGAACAAAGCAGGTTCCAAAACTGGTAAGTGTAGGTGACTATTGGATAGAGACTAAGATTTTAGAGGCCCTATAACTTTTGAGGGACTACCAAGATGTATTTCCCACTAAGTTCTTAGAGGTATGAGGAGTCGACCCATCTCATGGTGAGATGCACATTGAATTCAAAATGTGCGCATGTATAATTAATAAGTGACCATACAAACTCAACCCCAATATGAAATTAAAAGTAAAAGTAGAACTAGATAGGATGCAAGATGTAGGGATAATCTATCTAGTAGAAAAAGTTGTCTGGGTAAGTCCAATGGTAGTACAGTCCAAGAAAATAGGAGAAATTTGGGTATGTGGAGACTACTGCATTCTTAGTGATGCCTAAGTAAATGATATATTCCCCATACCATTTATAGATGAAGTTTTAAAATATGTCATAAGCCATGAAGTATATTCCTTTACAAGTGGGTTTAGTGGATACCATCAGATTTTGATCACAAAGGAGGATAAAGCCAAAATGAATTTTGCAATACAAATTCATGCTATTTCATCTGAAGAATGCACCTATAGTATTCTTGCTTGCAATAGTCACAACATTCAAATATTTCATCCATGATTTGTTAGAAGTTTATTTAGATGATTGGGCAGTCTTCTCCCTGTTTGAAGAGCATTGTCCAAGTTACATTTGATGTTAGAATGATGATAAGATTTTCACATCGCTTTAAATTTGAATAAATGTATATTCTTTACACCTTTTAGTGTTTTACTTAGACATGTTTTTTAGAGTGATGGCATTCTGATGGATCAAGCTAAAATCAAAGTAATCTTAAGTATGCCACCACCTGTTAGTTCCATTGAAGTGTGCTCCTTTCTTAGACATACAAAATACTACCAAAAATTTGTCAAAGGCTATGCAACGATATCATCTCCACTAAAAACTTTACTACACAAGAATATTAAGTTTGTATGGACATCTGAATGCCAAACAACTTTCATTAAGCTCAAACAATGCTAGTAACTATGCTTATACTTGTTTTCCTAGATTGGATTGTCATTTCACATACATGTAGATGTTTTGGGCATCATAGTTGGTGAAATACTTGCACAGCCTAGAGATGGTGTGTTTGACCATCCCATTCACTTTGTTATCTAGAAATTATCTGATGTAGAGAAAAATTATACAACTGTAAAACAAGAAGTATTGGCCATTGTGTTTGTACTATAAAAATTCTAGCACTATCTTCTATCGACACCATTCAAATTTTTCATAGACCATCAAGCTCTGTGCTACTTGGTCAACAAACCAATGCTAGGAGGATGAATATTTCACTGGCTAATGCTGTTTGAAGAATTTCAATTCCAAATAAATGTAAAACTAGGCAAAGAAAATGTGGGACTTGACCACCTCAGTCAAATTCCAAATGGTGAACAACCAGAAGAACTACAAGAAGACTCACCTAATGTGCATCTATTCTATGTCACTATGATTCTTGAAAATTTTGAAGCTATTTCTAACTTCTTCAAGCAAGGAATCTTACCTGTGCACTTTCAAGAAAATGACAATAAGCAATTTTTGACCAGAGCACTGCCATACACTATCATTAAAGGATTACTATATCATTTGGGGAAGGATGAAGTCCTATATAGGGTTATCCTTGAACATAAATGCCCTCAACTCCTAGAGAAAGCTCATCAAGGAGTCATAGGAGGACATTTTGTAGGAGAGGATACAACAAGAAATATTCTACAGAGCAAACTATTGTGGCTAAATTTATTTCAAGATGCACATAGAGTTGCATAACATGGTGATGTTTGTCAATGTATGGGAAAACCACTCCAGAAAGATGAGATGCCATTTCAACCCATCCTAGTAGAGTAGTCATTTGAATTATGGGATATTGAATTTATATGACCAATCAACCATCTAAGCAAGCAC
Organism: Torreya grandis; assembly: GCA_037957365.1. Classification (NCBI taxonomy): domain Eukaryota; kingdom Viridiplantae; phylum Streptophyta; class Pinopsida; order Cupressales; family Taxaceae; genus Torreya; species Torreya grandis. The sequence continues at coordinate 7,125,752 of JARHVA010000012.1, read as the reverse complement.
AACAAGGCTAGGTATATCATTACCATGATAGATTATTTCACTAAATGGGTTGAAGCTGCTGCCACACCTAGCTATGGTGTGAAGGATGTAGTAATTTTTTTGTATGAAAACATCATTATTAGGTTTAAATGTCTGATCAAACTATTTAGTGATAGAGGAACATACTTCCTCAATAATACTATCAAAGATTTGATGGAAGAGTTCATGATTGTGCATCATAAAATCACTACCTATCATCTACAGATGAATGGCCAGGCTGAAGCTTCCAATAAGGTACTAGGAAATGCTCAAAAAATATATGATGTTAAGCACAATGACTGGGAAGATCACATTCCTATGATATTATGGGCATATCACATAAATTATAAAAGGGATACGTGATTACACCATTTCATTTGGTATATGGTCTGGAAACAGTCATGCCAATGGACTATCTAGTACCTAACCTATGCATCGCTATGGTATGCACCTAGAAGAGCGAGAATCTCTTACCAATCTAATATTAGACTTGATTATAATGGATGAGTTTAGAATAAGAGTAACATGGATACAATAAATACATAAACAAAGTTAGAAAGCATGGCATGATCATAACCTATACCATAAAGAATTCCACAAGGAGCAGCCAATTTTATTATTTGATAGTTAGTTCAAAGCATTCCTAGGTAAATTTCAAATAATATGGAAAGGACCTTATATTATTCATGACTTAAGGAAATAAGGAATGATAGTTTTATAAGATTTATAGGGAACCATATTTCTTGGGTGAGTAAATGGATATAGACTTAAGCCCTATCGCTAATATCTATTGATCTCATTCTGCAAATTGAGTGGGTGCTAAGTAGCACCATGTAGATTAGGATTTCCCTATTTTTAAATTTTTTAGTGTGTGCTTATTTTCTATTTGTTTATTTTTAGATAATCTTAGTAAACTACAACTATGAAGAACATAGACCAAGCATTATGTGCACCAAGAGTGCATAGGAAAAGCCACGTGTATAACCAAAAAAGTCAATGAGGAAAGACTAAAAAATATTAAGTCCAATAAAGAAGTTGGAACGTTACATTAGCAAGATATCCTAAAAATAACAATCATCCACTAGAAATAAATATAAAAGCCAAAGTTCAATAGATGTGATCTTATATAAATCAATGGCTAGTCAACATCAACAGCTTGTACCTCTAGTACAAACACTTATGGGCATAATGGCATAACTCCATACATTTACCAATGACTAACTACTTTAATGGCCATATAAAAAATTGATCCACCACATCTACCATTGTATTCAAGATGAGCAGATAGCCAGGTATAGCCTCGACGTTGAAGCCAAGAGGCATGAAATCTATAAAAGCTAAGTTTTAAACTCCATGGTCACATTTCATACTTAGTACATTTTTGAGAGATGCAACTATCAAGATACAAACCAATTCCATTGCCTAGAGTATTCAAAATAAATTAAAAATCTTCTCATGCCATGATGGATATTATGTCATTGATTTGACCTCTCTCAAAAGCACAGAAGGAAGCCATGGGCATTGATATGGCACTTTAGCAGACAAAATATAATGATCAAAAGCCCTTTCAATACTTGTGTAAAGCTAAATAAAATATCTTCCAACTAGACCCTATGGATGTTGTGTAGCCACTTGCCCTCATAGCTCCCCACAGCTTCTAGAATATAGATGTTAAGCACTTACTCTAAATGATAACCTTTGGTGACATGGGTGAAATTATTCAAGTATTGCTTGGATGATACAATGAGGGAGTGATATACCTGGGGCTAAATGAGATGATCATCATCAACACACAGGCTATGGCCTGATCTCTCAACACGCTTGCATGCGAAGATTATTTATTAGCCTACAAGACCAGAACACCTCCTATTTTACCAAAAGTTTAGGACTAGTATATGTGATAAAATTGAAGGATCCTCATCGATGAGATATTAGATGAACCTATGCACATTCTAGTCTAATGAAATAATAGATGCTTTTGGTAGACAATCAAATCTACCAAAAAACTACCTAATGGAGTCATGGGCATTATGCACAAGATGATCTATTGAGGTGAGTAATTCAACAAGCCTAAGTATTTTGTATAAGAGTTGATCACAAACATCGACAAGTGCTACAATACTCCAAAGTAGACCTTTTAGTATCAATTTCTCATCCTCCTCCTTTTCTTCACATAGTGAAAGTCAGTCACCCGAGGGGAAAGTACATCTAGATATAGATTACTAGCTAATGCATCAATTATATAACATCATATGGATGTAGGAATGGGGAGCCCTTGCACATGAATGGAAGTTCAAAGCATGGTGGGAGGAGTGTTTGGATCTCATTTTAACACCCTTCAAATCCCACTAGATGCCCTCTAGTATCTCAGACAACATGCCAATGTAATTCTACTGCCAAAAGGAGTTTGCATTATGATCCATGAGATGTCATGCTCACCCTTCAAACCACTTTATTTTTCATCACAATAGAGATGGCATAGGCCAAGGTGGATAGATAGAGGGAGCATGCAGCAAGGTGAGTAACTCTACTACAATCCATACTGTTAGGCATATACATTCTTGTAGTGTAAACTTTAGAACCAACATCAAATTCACAACAATACACAGGGAAGTGTAAAGCAGACCCTTATACAATGTCACCTCCTCCAAAACACACAACATATAACACATCATGAAAACATGATCTAAAGGTGCCATAAATTGTTAGGTCTTTCAATCTCATAGAGACGTGAATTGATATGCAAGAGGTCTACCAAGTCATGTTGATAGACATGGCTAGGGAATATTATGAGAAGGAAGAAGAAAAGGAGTTCTTTTTCTTGAAGGTAGTGTGCACAATACAAATTTTGAAGTAGGTACCAGCAAAATTGTGGGTGGAACCCCCAGCTTGCCCACCATCCATAATTATGGATATAGTCAAAGAAGAGGAGGAACAACTTTGGCATAGAATGGACTTCTTGCAACCCCAATCTACCCCTATGTATGTACTGGATGTTATTTCTTCACCTCTACTAGAAATCCCACCAAAGCCACTTGTGTGTAGGCCTATAACATAATGGGAGATGAGAGTCTCCCCTGATTTGGAGGAATGCACATTTGGCTAATCCAATACTGAGCAGGAACTAAAACCTACCCTAGAGACTTTTGCACCACCATTATGGCACAAACTGGTCACCATAAGAAGAAGTAAGTAGTCGATACCTAGCTTAGAGGTACACCTTAAAGACTCCTCACAATCATCATAGGCATAAGAGGTTGAAGAAAGTGAAATGGAGTAGATCTCAATTGAAGAACAATAGGATGTAAGAGAAGAAGCTACTCGTGCATTTGAATGCAAGTGTAGGAAGGAAGAGAAAGAAAGAAGAAGAAAAGCACCAACTGGCAACACATTAAGACAAGGAAGTAGAGGCCTCCAAAAAGGCCAAGGATGTAGAGGTAGATATAAAAAAGGCATAAGAGATGGCCCAAGTAGTAGCTATCACACAATAATATGCTCAAGAGGAAAAGGAAAATAAGGAAAAAGAAGAATAGGAAAAATGACAACAAGATGTAACAAGTCAAGTACTATAATAGGCAGAAGAAGCTACCAAAAAGGAGGGACATGATGAAGTCCTATGGCAACAATAAGTGTAGGCATAAGCACAAGCCCATACATAGGCCCATGCTATACAAGAGTAAGAATAAAGGAAGAAAGAAGAAGAGGAACAAAAGAAGAAGAAAGAATAAGAAAAGAAATAGAAGGAAGAAGAAGATGAGAAGAAGAATAAAGAGAAAGAGGAAGTTGAAGAGAAAAATAGGAAAGAAAATGAAGAAAAGAGCAAGAAAGAGGAAGAGAACAAAAAAAAAGAAGAGGAAGAAAAGAAGAAGAAGAAATAAGAGAAGGAGAAAAAAAAGGAGGAAGAAGAGTAGAAGAAATAAGAGGAAGAGGTGAAACATAAGATGGTTGAGGATGTTACATAGCAAGCTAAGCTAGCAGCAAAGGCCACAGTCCAGTAGTAAGTACCAATCATGACACAAGCACAAACTTAGTTACCACAACTTCCACTAAGAGGTGTTTGGCTTTGGGATGTCCTAATAGTAAATACTCAACACACCACCTTTTCCCTTCTACTAGGCACCATGCCATACCAAGATCCTACAATGATGATGAGCAATTTAGCCACTCTTTCGATTAGGTAGGAGTTATCCTTGGATGTATCTCATTTTCCCTTGAAGAAAAAATTAAAAGGAGCCACAACATTCTAAGAATCCATTGCGTAGAAGGTGGCCTCCTTGGAACAAGAGTGGGATCAAGCAAAAGCTAAAATTGTAGAACTAAGGGCATGACTAAATGAAGCAACCAAGGTAATTGAATATGCTTGTCCAATTTTAGCATCTCAAGTTATCAATAAATAATTCATGTCGGATAAAAATAGGTTGATGGCCCTTATAATGCAGATTTCCAATGATTGGTGTATGACATATCAACTACGTGTGCTTAGAAACCTAGGTTACTATTGACCCAATTTTGCCCCTCAGGCAAAATTCCGGTCACCTCCTACACCTGCTTCGCATGGCCAGTCATTTCGTGTTGCAAGGTCCACCTTTAGGCTTTGACAGCGCCGTTGCAGAGCATTGTTCGCGAAAGGCAGTCTTCAAACGTCCAGAGGAGAAAGAGGGAAAAAGCTAGAGTGTTTTGACACTTAGGCAAAAAGAGGGCGGAAAAAATGCAGAGGGCGGCAAAATCGCCGCCCACTACAAGGGCGGGTAAAATGAGCCCACCTACAAAAAATATGCAGAGGGTGGCAAATTCGCCACCCACAACACAAAAGGGCCGTGGACATCGGCCGACGTCAGCAATATTGCCGTCGTCGGCACCCTACATGAGCCAACATCGGCAGAACCGCCGACGTCGGCAAAACAGCGGCAGGCAAGAAAGTCAGAAAAGCCCTCCCTAAGGCGGCGAAACGAAAAAGCCCGCCCTAAGGTGGTGAAATGCGAAAGTCCGCCTATGGCGGCGAATTTGAAAACCCCACCCTAAGGCGGTGAAATGGAAAACCCCGCCCCATGGCGAGGGAGGAGAAATTGTCGCTCGGAGTATAATACTACCGACGTCGGCAGCTTTCACGAACCGACGTCGGCAATTAGGCCACTGTCGGCAGTTTATCGGCCGACGTCGGCAGATTTTCTATATAATGTCCATGCAAAGGGCGGCAAAATCACCGCCCACTACAAGGGCAGAAAAATTCACTTGCAGTGCATAAGAAAAAGCCTGCCCAGCCGCCGGAGGAGAAGACCATCACGCAAAACGAGGCAACAAGCATGGCCTTGGCAGACTTGTGATGTCATCAATAGTGTTTTTCACGCTTTTAAATGAAAACTTCTCTTGGCTCTTCTGCTATAAATACTCAGACTTAGCCATTTCTCAGGATCTTCCTGACTTTTGTAAAGAGCATTGCTCTCCAAATTTTCCACCTGAATCAATAAAGGACAGTTTTTACCTCTATTTTGGATGGATCTTTCAGTGTATGCATTGAATGTTAATCTGTGTCCAATCATTGTCTCTTGATGCTCTCACAGGTTCAACACCAACAAACCTGTGATCTACAAAGTGCCACTGTCTGCTGCTGCCAGGAGTAGAGTTCTGTTCTGGAGGTATGGAACAGGTGAGGTCACTTACAGTGTGTATTTTTCAGCACCTTGGTGAGTCCCTTTTCTTGTGCTTTCCATAAAAACCTCCCTGTCATCCCAGAGACCTGGTCTTTTCTGCCAGATCTGAGTGTATGTATGTTTTTCCTTGATTTTGAGAGTGGATGTGGAAGGTCAACTTGTTTTTGGTGTATCACCTCTTTTAGAGTAGGCCGTTTGCTTTCTTGCACTCCTTTCCCTTTTCACCCCCCCAGTATACCTATATACCTATATTTTGCGTTACCTGAAGCAAACAAGATACATCAGAGGGAACTAGCCCATATCTAGAGACTCCCCTCTCCTGCTTCGTCGTCCCACAGGCGAGAGAGGGGTTTCCATGTTGCGGGGAGAGGGCAAGAATCTGCTTTCCTGCCACTGGGTGCACTTTCCAGCGTCAACAGTTTTGGCACACCCAGTGGGACCCCAAGTTTTCTAAACGCAGTAAGGTTTCAGGACTGATGCTGGTCTTGTTACAACAAATCAAGTTTCTTCAGCATCTGGCGACTCCGAGTTAAATCTGTTGGTCAAGCAGCCTGGTGCCATCAAAAATCATCCACTTCTTGTATGTATACTTCTTTTGCACAAAATAATGGATTTTGTTCTCCTTCATATAATATTGATCAGACTCAAAATATTTATGGAATCCCCTCAAGTAGCTCTCCTAGTTGCCCTGCAACTATAAGGGAGATGGCGTTGGATTTTGAGAGGCAGACAAAGGAGATCGATAAGCTGGAAGAGCAGTGCAAGTATCAGCAAGAGCTGGTGTATAAAGAGGAATGCTTGTTTAGACAAGCACAGGCCTTGCAGTCCATGAAGGAAGAGGTAAGAAAATGGAGAAATCTATCTATTCAAAACAACCAACCTTGCGTACCCCCTCCTACCCTAAAGAAAACCCCCTCTTTTTCACCAAATCCGTTTTACCAAATTGCACTTGCTCACTCCAGTTCATCAAATATTGCTCCTCTCAATCCTGTGCGCCTGGCCTTCCAACACCAGAGGATATCAGAAAATCCTCCTTTGTAGATCAATCTTTTCAACTCCTTAGATCAGAAATCTTCCATTGAGAAAAATACTGCCAACCAGCATGTCCCTCTTCTAGAAGCTCCTTCAACGGACCAACAGTGTTTTCCTTGCATTCCTCAGCCTCCCCAAGTTTTTCAGCATGATGTGCAAACTCCAAGTTGGAGGAAGGAATGCCAAGGACCAGCTCAGAACTTTGAAGAGGATCATACCAGCCACCTCTAAGAAAGACTCTTCCAGAAAAACCTAGCCAGACAAATTGAAGACTTAGAGGCCAGGATGAAGCTACTCCTTGAAAGGGGGTTAATTTTTTCAGATCTTGCAGAAGAGCCTTAGGTCCTTGTGGAAAACAAAGTTGCTCCCTGTTCACAGGAGCAAAATCTAAATTCGGAGATCTTGAATTGGGGGAAGACAGTGGAATCATGGGGCAGCAAAGAGGAAGATGAAAAGCAAGTTTTTTCTCAAAACCTTGAAGAAGCTGAAGCTGTGCCTGACTATGATGATGCTGGCAGCCTCCAGGAAAATATTTTTCAAGAAATTATGAGAAGGAGAATTGCAGAGTTGGAGTCTAAAGAGAATTTCCTCAGCCAATGTATGGTGGACGGTTCAGACCAAACAGCACATTCCATGCCTGAACACACCCCACTTACACATTTCCAAGAGAGTTATCGGGCCGCTCCTGACATTGATGAAGTGTTGACCAAGTGGAAAGAGGAGAATCATTTGATTCTAGCTCAAGGGCTGCCCCCTCTCCCACATGTTTTATCCACTTCTTCCCTTCTCGAGGAAGACCCTATTTTGCAAGAGGCAAGAGAGGAACAAAAGATCCAATCTGCAATCCTTCAGGAGGCTGTTATGAGCGACAACGAAGAAGAAATCGTCATTGATGCTCCTTGTGAAGACCTTATCAGCAGTGGAGAAGATGCAGGTCTTGCGTATATGCAGATGTTCCAGCAATTCGAAGAGGAACAAATGCATGGTAAGCTCTCTTCCCCTCAGTTTGATGAACTTCCTTGCTGTATTGATGAGGATGACTACATTGAAGAATCTGAGAAAGAGGAAGATCAGGTGAATATTTCTAAAAATCTAGAGAACCTAATTAGCAAAGAAGAAAAGGAGAAGTCTGTCTTCGTGGAGGAATGCCTTGAAGAACTGAGCTTTAAACAAGAAAGTGAAGTCTTGTGGGATGAGCAATCATTTTGTGAGCCCCTTTTAGACATCACCACAGTCAACTTTCTTCGAAAGGGCCAAGAGGAAACAAAGGACGAGTCTGACAGAGTTTTCAGCGAGGCAGAAGGAGACAAATTGGACCATGATACATTGCAAAAGAATTGTGCAGATCAAAAGGCTTTCGGTGATAAATCGACAGCCATTGATTTCTTGGTGGAGAGCACCGATTTGAAGGACCAGCGTCCAACAGGCCTCCCAGGACAATCAGAGTATGAATATATTGGAGGCATGTTCAATTTTGATTCCCTCGATTTCCAGCCAACTCAGGTGACAGGCAAGAAAAGCAAGTCACCAAATCTCATTTTCTTTCAGCTACTTGCCTGTCACGATAAGTCTCTTCGCCAGGAAGGGGACTTGAGAAATTTTCCTTTCGATCCAGGAGGGATGCGAGCATTCCTGGTTAGCTGTACATAATAGTTTGCTTTCAATTGTTTTCCTATTTTCCCTAAGTGCAGTTTGCACAGTTAGTTGTTTTTAGTCTTGTGTGTTTCCCTTTACAGTGGGGGTAAATTCTGTATTTTGATTCTGGGATATTTTGAGCTGTTGTAAACCATCTTCAAAGTGACCATCCGACTCCGCACCCAATGGATATGCAAGGCAACTGGGTTCTAAGCATAGCAGACACGCTTCCCCCGCGAGTCGCCAATTTGTTGACCCAATTTTGCCCCTCAGGGAAAATTTCGGTCACCTCCTACACCTGCTTCGCATGGCCAGTCATTTTGTGTTGCAAGGTCCACCTTTAGGCTTCGACAGCGCCGTTGCAGAGCATTGTTCGTGAAAGGCAGTCTTCAAATGTCTAGAGGAGAAAGAGGGAAAAAGCTGGAGTGTTTTGACACTTAGGCAAAAAGAGGGTGGAAAAAATGCAGAGGGCGGCAAAATCACCGCCCACTACAAGGGCGGATAAAATGAGCCCATTTACAAAAAATATGCAGAGGGCGGCAAATTCGCCGCCCACAACACAAAAGGGCCGTGAACATCGGCCGACGTCGGTAATATTGCCGTCGTCGGCACCCTACATGAGCCGACATCGGCAGAACCGCCGACATTGGAAAAACAGCGGCAGGCAAGAAAGTCAGAAAAGCCCTCCCTAAGGCGGTGAAACGAAAAAGCCCGCCCTAAGGTGGTGAAATGGGAAAGTCTGCCTATGGCAGCGAATTTGAAAACCCCGCCCTAAGGCGGTGAAATGGAAAACCCCTCCCCATGGCGGGGGAGGAGAAATTGCCGCCCGGAGTATAATACTGCCGACGTCGACAGCTTTCACGAACCGACGTCGGCAATTAGGCCGTCGTCGGCAGCTTTCAAGAACCGACGTCGGTAATTAGGTCACCGTCGGCAGTTTATCGACCGACGTCGACAGATTTTCTATATAATGTCCATGCAAAGGGTGGCAAAATCGCCGCCCACTACAAGGGCGGCAAAATTCACTTGCAGTGCACAAGAAAAAGTCCGCCCAGCCGCCGGAGGAGAAGACCAACACGCAAAATGAGGTAACAAGCATGGCCTTGGCAGACTTGTGATGTCATCAATAGTGTTTTTCACGCTTTTCAATGAAAACTTCTCTTGGCTCTTTTGCTATAAATACTCAGACTTAGCCATTTCTCAGGATCTTCCTGACTTTTGTAAAGAGCATTGCTCTCCAAATTTTCCACCTGAATCAATAAAGGATAGTTTTTACCTCTATTTTGGATGGATCTTTCAGTGTATGCATTGAATGTTAATCTGTGTCCAGTCATTGTCTCTTGATGCTCTCACAGGTTCAACACCAGCAAACCTGTGATCTACAAAGTGCCACTGTCTGCTGCTGCCAAGGAGTAGAGTTCTGTTCTGGAGGTATGGAACAAGTGAGGTCACTTACAGTGTGTATTTTTCAGCACCTTGGTGAGTCCCTTTTCTTGTGCTTTCTATAAGAACCTCCCTGTCATCCCAGAGACCTGGTCTTTTCTGCCAGATCTGAGTGTATGTATGTTTTTCCCTGATTCTAAGAGTGGATGTGGAAGGTCAACTTGTTTTTGGTGTATCACCTCTTTTAGAGTAGGCCGTTTGCTTTCTTGCACTCCTTTCCCTTTTCACCCCTGCAATATACCTATATACCTATATTTTGCGTTACCTGAAGCAAACAAGATACATCAGAGGGAACTAGCCCATATCTAGAGACTCCCCTCTCCTGCTTCGCCGTTCCACAGGCGAGAGAGGGGTTTCCATGTTGCGGGGAGAGGGCAGGAATCTGCTTTCCTGTCGTTGGGTGCACTTTCCAGCGTCAACAGTTACAATGTGAAAAATGATACCACAACTTTGATTACTCTACTGAAGGAGTACCAAGGTATGTTGGACATCATAGCCCTTCAAGCCCACCAACTTGCACGTAGTTTTTTGGATTGGAAGCAACAACTTGACAACTCCTTATTTAGCTCTAATATAGACTTCAATGTAATTTCCATAGCTCGCAAAACCATGCACATCCTGATTACATCGATTAATGAAACTAAACTTGCTCTCTAACAATCATTCAATGCTTGGGATAATGTGCATAATCAACTTCTAAGATGGCAACAAGACCTGTAACATAGTAAATTTATAAGAGAACATGTAAAGAGACAAAAAATCTAGATTAGCTGAGTGCAGAGATCCAAGTGAAGGTCATTAATACAAGGGATGACCTAAGTGTTTCATAGAATGAGGACTTGAAGGAACTCATCAAGAGTTATGTACCAATTCACGTCTTGATTTGCATGGTTTAGGAAGTCATGCTAGATTGGGATGCATTTAAGATTGACTTAGCTCCATTCTATAATGAGGTGACTCTGATGCTCAATGTTCCTATATACATGCCACCCTCTAAACTCCAACAAGCAATGGTGTAATGCATGACTGCTCAGGGAGGGGTCAAAGATCTTGCTAGCCAGCCTTCTTCCTTAGATATAACTCCACCTACCAGTTGAGTATTATGTACTACGTAAATTTTTTGAAAGAAAATTTTGTACAATTTTGAATAGTTTTTTGTATTGGGGATGATTAGAGAGATAAGTGGGGTCAAGATGGTTAAAACCCCATAAAAGGTAACCACTTGGTTATGCCAACCTATTGAAAACCCAAAAGGGTGGTAGTTTGGTATGTTACTTAGTTAAAAATTGAAAAGGGCACCTAAGTAGTGCACAGGAGGTGAAAACTAGCAACAATGCCTTAAGCGATTATTGTGACTCTTGCTAGTCTACCCCAATTTTTAAGCTTTTGCCTTTAGCACACAGATAGATGAACTTGCGATGTTGTCTCAGGACTAGACAACATTTTAAGTATGAAAAAGTGTTAGGAGAAGAAAAATGGATAAGAAAGCTGTGTAGGATATTCCTTTGGATATTCATGTGTTGTATATATAATTATTGGCTTGTGTATTTTATCCTATCCTCTCAGCTTGTGAAAGGGTAAAAAATGAACAGTCTCCTCTTTTTGGCACCAATGTATGAAGAAGAATATGAATAGTTAAAAACTACAACAATTATAAATATGTATGCTTGTATGAAGAAGTTGATGACGCCTTTATTGAGACCAACATATGCTATATGGTTCATGGTTAGCTATCAAATTTCTTGTGTTTATCCTTGTTTTGTGTTATCATGTTTAATGCTAAGGTTTAATCTATCTTAAAATTAGTCTGAATGTTGTGTACATCTATAAAAATCTTTAGCTAATCTAGTTCCTTGCGAGTGCACATCATTTATCTCTATTATACTTCTATTAACTATCAATTCACTACTCTTCCCTATGTAAACAACTAAAATTTAGATATCCTCATCCCTAGCATGTTTTGTTGAAACAAGAACCTCTACTAACAACCATACCAAAAGTGAGCCAACTACCGTAGTAGATTGACTCAATATAGTCTATAATAGTCCAACCTGGTGGGTGATGACAATCCCTAAAATGTTCTAAATTTGAAACTAATTTGATTTTGAAATATTATGCACATATTGCATAGCATATACACATTAGATATGTCTCATGCTGAAACTATGTATATAACAATGGTACTAATGTATATAATTCTATCACAAATGTGTATCTAAATCATATAACTATGAATTTTAGCCAATTCAAAACTATTTAAGTGTGGAGAACATGTTCAAAAAACGTTCCGCCACTATATATGGAGAAATTTGAAAGCTGATATATGTGCTAATGTGGAGAACATGTTTGAAAAACATGCCTCCACTAGATCTAAAACTATGAATATGTGGAAGCCATGCCTCTATGACATGCCCCCCATTTGAGGTGAGGGAAGATAGAAGATGGTAGTTACCTCACCTCAAAAGGATAAGATAACCATATGATTGTGAATGAACCATGTAATATTTATAAGGACATGTCTTAGGTAAATGTATCATTGAAGCACATAAAATGTGATCATATTAAGGCCTAAGATGCATGATAGAGATCATGGCAACATCTAGATAGTAATAGTACAAGATCAACAAGCAACCAAGCACACACAAAAGAGCACTCAAAATCAAGTCAAAATACAAAGGTCCAGGGAGACCATAAGCAAGGGGCATGTTCAAATGTTAGACAATCAAATGGACACGACTTAGTCAAATGTATACAAAATAAAAAAATAACATATTCAAATATCCATATAAGCAATGACATACTCAAATGTCAACAATAGGCAAATATAGGCACAAGGGCCACAAACAATGGAGCATATTCAAATGCTCAAACAAGAAATATAATAATAAGGCAAGACACTCAAGGAAGTGCATAAGTTAAATCATAAACAACTAGCATAAACATATCATACTAGTCCCTAGATATATGTGTTAGCAAAAAAATGTTAAGTACATAACATATAAAGTTGATCCAAAACTCAAAAGTTTTGGTTGATAAATATCACAATAACATAAAAATAACACAATAACAATGAATTCTCTGAGAAGAGATGTAGTATTACTCAAAATCGCAATACAAAAATATGCTTATCTCTGGGAAGAGATGTCTGTCCTCACATTTCGGGTTACCTCTTCTTTTATACACAATTTTAAAGCATGGGAAGGATGTGGAAGGTCACCAATCTCGAGGGAGATGAAGTGGTACAACTTCCAATATTTAAAACAATACATAATTCGAGGAATTACTATTTTTAGAAACTTACTATTTTTAGACAACACTATTAAAATTGAACTTTGAGGCACTTCCGTTGGGTTCTCTGGGGTCAAACTTCATTTATCGAAGCTCCATGCCATTTCACGACGTTCCCCTCATTCTTAGCTTTCCAACGGTTCAAACGGCGAGTCAATTGGAGCTACGGTGCAAAAGTTATGGCTCCCGGAAGTTTCGTCATCAATTGGGGTGGAACTGTCACCCGAATTGTCGCCTAAATTGATGCCTGGATCATTCCTCCCTCCTTGAAAAGCAATGGTCCCCATTGCATCAATACTCCCCATCAGGTGTGGTAGTTGTTTCTTGATTTGATTCTCTGTGAGCCACTCACCTTGATGGCTCAGCTGACCCCTTTTGACCACTCGATAAAGCGGAATAGAACGTCCTCTGGTTGTCTTCATCCAAGTATCCACAATCTGATCCTCTTCCACTGGAGCAAAACTCTGTGGATCAAGTTCATCAATGTCAAGTTGTTCTGCTACAACTGAAGTGTCCAAGAGAGGTGGATGATATGGCTTGAGGAGCTCCACATTGAATATTGGGTGCAGACCAAGGTAGGCTGGGAGGTTCAACTCAAAAGCATTTTCTCCAACTCTTCTGGTGATGGTGTATGGACCATATCGTAGAGGCCAAATTTTTCTGTGTGGGCCTACAAGTCATTCCTTCTGGAGCCACAACCAGACCTTGTCACCCACAGCAAAATGGTGTGCAATCCTGTGTTTATCATGGCGTTGCTTGTACTTTTGATTCATCTTCTCCAAAATGTCATGAACTTGTTGCTAGAGGTGTTGCATTTGTTCAATAAACTTTGTAGCTTTTGCTGCCTCAGATCTTCCATGAGGTGTGTATTCCATGGTGGAAAATGGAACTGCTATATCAACTGGTGCCATGGGTTGGAACCCAAAACATACTTGGAATGGACTGTGCTTGGTCGAGCTGTGCAGTGCCCGATTGTATCCATGTTGTATGAAAAGAAGTCCCTCATCCCATGTGCATGGATGTTTGGAGTGGTACATCCAAATCATGTGAACAATCAAGCAGTTTACCACCTATGTTTGACCATCAGTTTGTGGATGGAAGGCTGTGGACTTCATCAGCTTAGTATCCATCATCTTCCATAGAGTGGACCAGAAGATGCTCAAGAACCTGCTATCTCGATCTGAGACAATGGACTTGGGAAGACCAAAATGGAGCCATACATGACCAAAATATAGTTGAGCAATTTCCTCAGCAGATATTTTTTTTACAAGCAATCATGATAGCCATTTTTGAAAAACGATCAACTACCACAAAAATACAGTCCTTACCATGTTTAGAAGTGGGCAAGCCTGATAGAAAATCCATTGAGACGGATTCCCAAGGCCTGGTTGGTTCTAGCAATGGCGTGTACAATCCTTGCTTCTTATTTGTTGATAAATATCACAATAACATAAAAATAACACAATAACAATGAATTCTCTGAGAAGAGATGTAGTATTACTCAAAATCGCAATACAGAAATATGCTTATCTCTGGGAAGAGATGTCTGTCCTCACATTTCGGGTTACCTCTTCTTTTATACACAATTTGAAAGCATGGGAAGGATGTGGAAGGCCACCAATCTCGAGGGAGATGAAGTGGTATGACTTCCAATATTTAAAACAATACATAATTCGAGGAATTACTATTTTTAGAAACTTACTATTTTTAGATAGCACTATTAAAATTAAAATTTGAGGCACTTCCGTTGGGTTTTCGGGGGTAAAACTTCATTGAGTAAAGATCCATGTAATTTCACGACGTTCCCCTCGTTCTTAGCTTTCCAACGGTTCAAATGGCGAGTCAATTGGAGCTACGGTGCAAAAGTTATGGCTCCCGGAAGTTCTGTCATCAATTGGGGTGGAACTGTCACCCGAATTGTCGCCTAAATTGATGCCTGGATCATTCCTCCCTCCTTGAAAAGCAATGGTCCCCATTGCATCAATACTCCCCATCAGGTGTGGTAGTTGTTTCTTGATTTGATTCTCTGTGAGCCACTCACCTTGATGGCTTAGCTGACCCCTTTTGACCACTCGATAAAGTGGAATAGAACGTCCTCTGGTTGTCTTCATCCAAGTATCCACAATCTGATCCTCTTCCACTAGAGCAAAACTCTGTGGATCAAGTTCATCAATGTTGAGTTGTTCAGCTACAACTGAAGTGTCTAAGAGAGGTGGATGACATGGCTTGAGGAGCTCCACATTGAATATTGGGTGCAGACCAAGGTAGGCTGGGAGGTTCAACTCAAAAGCATTTTCTCCAACTCTTCTGGTGATGGTGTATGGACCATATCGCAGAGGCCGAATTTTTCTATGTGGGCCTGCAAGTCGTTCCTTATGGAGCCGCAACTAGACCTTGTCACCCACAGCAAAATGGTGTGCAATCCTGTGTTTATCATGGCGTTGCTTGTACTTTTGATTCATCTTCTCCAAGATGTCATGAACTTGTTGCTGGAGGTGTTGCATTTGTTCAATAAACTTTGTAGCTTTTGCTACCTCAAATCTTTCATGACGTGTGTATTCCATGGTGGAAAATGGAACTGCTATATCAACTGGTGCCATGGGTTGGAACCCAAAACATACTTGGAATGGACTGTGCTTGGTCGAGCTGTGCAGTGCCCGATTGTATCCATGTTGTATGAAAAGAAGTCCCTCATCCCATGTGCGTGGATGTTTGGAGTGGTACATCCGAATCATGTGAACAATCAAGCGGTTTACCACCTCTGTTTGACCATCAGTCTGTGGATGGAAGGCTATGGACTTCATCAGCTTAGTATCCATCATCTTCCATAGAGTGGACCAGAAGATGCTCAAGAACCTGCTATCTCGATCTTAGACAATGGACTTGGGAAGACCAAAATGGAACCATACATGACCAAAATATAGTTGAGCAGTTTCCTCAGCAGATATATTTTTTTTACAGGCAATCATGATAGCCATTTTTGAAAAATGATCAACTACCACAAAAATACAGTCCTTACCATGTTTAGAAGTGGGAAGGCCTGATAGAAAATCCATTGAGACGGATTCCCAAGGCCTGGTTGGTTCTGGCAATGGCGTGTACAATCCTTGCTTCTTATTTGTCGGCTTGGCTATCACACATGGGGTGCAGGATTTGAGATATCTTTCTACATCCTTTCGCATATGGGGCCAGTAGAAGTGTTTTTGAAGAACTGCCAATGTTTTCTCAATACCAAAGTGTCCAACTGTCCTACTGAAGTGTGCTTCCCATATCATCTTTTGTTGCTCTGCAACTGGAACACAGATGTGTCCCATATGACAAAGGACATTATCTTGCAAATAGAAATCAGAATCATGTGTACCTTTTTGAAGTGCTTGATATGTAGCAGCAAAGGTAGGATCTGCTTCATACAGGGTACCCCAAGTGGTAGTCTCATGTCCGCACAGGTCCAAAAATGTTGCGAGTGCAGTAATTGGTGGGAGGCTCAGATAATCTGCAGCTGTATTTGAGCTCCCCTTTTTGTGTTTAATTATCAAGTGGAATTGCTGAAGATATGTGGCCCACTTTTGATGCCTCTCATTTCGGAGCTTGTTTTGTGTCTGGATGAATTCCAATGGTCTGTGGTCAGTGTGAATGACCGTTTCTTTTCCCAAGATGTAGTGTTTCCATTGTTTGCAGGCTTGCACAATGGCATAGAGCTCTTTATCATATGTTGGATATTTCCTGAGTGTATTAGTGAAAGTTTCACTGTGATATGCAACAGGATGGCCATGTTGCATGATGACAGCTCCCATGGCATATTCAGACGCATCTGTCATCAACTCAAAAGGTTGATGCAAATCTGGCAAGGCAAGAACAGGGGCTGAGCAGAGTCTGTTCTTCAAATTCTCAAATGCCCTTTGTTGTATTTCACCCCACTAAAATGTAGCTTTTGCTCCTCCTTTAGTCACTTGGGTTAGTGACCAAGCAACTTGTGAAAATCCAAGAACAAACCTGCGGTAGAAATTTGCAAGACCCAAAAAGCTACGAAGCTCTGTGAGGGTCCTTGGTGTGGGCCATTCTCGAATAACCCAAATCTTTTCTGGATCAACATGGACCCCTTCTGCATTCACAACATACCCGAGGTACTGAATTGTTGTCATCCCGAATGTGCATTTGTCAAGATTTACATACAACTTGTGCTCCCGAAGAGTTTGAAGCACCTTACGAACATGTTGCAAATGTTCTTCCCACGTTCTGCTATAGATGATTATGTCATCTAAGTAGACAACCACAAACGAGTTGGTGAAGAGTCGTAGGATGTCATCCATCATCCTCATGAAGGTTGCAGGTGCATTAGTTAAGCCAAAAGGCATAACCAACCATTCAAAGAGCCCCTCCTTAGATTTGAATATAGTCTTCCAGACATCAGTGGGATCGATGGGAATTTGGTGATAACCAGATTTAAGATCAATTTTGGTGAAGAACTTCGCACCACGGAGCTGGTCCAGCAGGTCATCAATCCTGGGGAGAGGATAGCAATTCTTCACAGAGATTTTATTCAGGGCTCGATAGTCAATACAAAGCCTCCATGTTCCATCTTTCTTCGGTGCCAAGACAATTGGGCTACCACAAGGTGAAGAGCTTGGCCTGATGTGACCCTTTTGGATCAATTCTTGAATCTGTCTTTTTATCTCATCATTCTCTAAAACTGATTTGCGATACACAGGACTGTTAGGCAAAGGTGATCCTGGGATCAAATCGATAGAATGTTTTACCTGGCAATGTAGTGGAACTCCTATAGGTGACTTGAATAAGTCATCATATTCTCTTGTGATGCATCCTATCTGCTTCTGTTGTTGTGTTGATTGCGTAGTCAGGACTGCAACATCGGCCTTCGTGGATTTCTGCGGCTTGACCACCATGAGGACAAATTGCTTTGTTTTCTCCACCAATCTCTTACATTGCTTTGCACTGATCAGGGAGACAGATGTGGGAGGTGGTACCTCTAGTACCCTATAGCGCCATTTTCCAATGGTGAGAGTAATCCTTCGGGTTCGTGATTCATAGATGCCATGTCGCTCATACATGAATGGCTGACCAAGGAGTACATCACAAACATCTAGATTGACTACATCACACAAGACTTCATCTTGGAATGGTTTTATGGCATATGAAAGAAGACACTAATGGGTGACACGGAGGTCTCTCCCTGGGCTTAACCATCCAATACTATAGGGCTTTGGATGAGGCTTCATAGATAGATTTAGACTTTTCACAACTTTAGCAGAGATTAAATTCTTTTGATTCCCACTATCAAGAATGAAATGTAAAGGCGTACCTTTAACCCATAGTTTGGAGTGGAACAATCTTTCCTTGTCATCTGGTCTTTCTCCATGGTTCTGTGATGAAGCGACAATGGTGTCCGGCTCAGCATCTACAATTTCTTCTTCGTCCTCTTCGACTGTGGGTTGTGTATGAGGCAGAGTAGTGGACGTCGAGTATTGTGACTCAGAAAGCAATGACTTGATGGCCCGACATTCTTCTTTGGAGTGAGTCCCAGTTTTGTGGTAATCACACCATTTTCCAGCCTTCCCTTTCTGGGATTTCTTATCCTAAAACTCCTTTTGCTTCCAATTTGGGCCTCGTGTTTGACATTCCTTATCACTTTTCCATTTTGAGGGTTGACTCTTCGTATTCTTTCTGCCATTCTTCTATTCAATCTTCACTGCAAATTTGTATGCCTCACCGAGGGTTTCCAAATTGAAGAGTTCCATTTCCCCCCATATGTACCATTGTAGTCCACCACGATATTTGAGAGTCTTATGTTTCTCACTTTCTTGAATGCCCAACCTTGCAGACAAAGAATGAAAAGTGTCTGTGTAATCTTGAACAGATTGGTCCTTACCTTGGCAAAGTTGTTGCCACTGTATGTAGAGATCATCATATGCTCCGATGGGATAGTACTCTTCTTTCACTGCTTCTACAAAATCATCCCAGGTAGGTTCCGCCTCAAGGCCAATGTCATCTGTGCTGAACCTCTTTTTGCACACTTCCCACCAATTTTTCACAGGCAATGTTGATTTCAAAAGAGCAAAAGTAATCTTTTCTCCATCGATAAACTTATTTACAGAGAAGTAGGAAGACAGTTGATCTAACCAATTTTCTACTGCATCAGCATTGATTTTACCTTCAAATGTAGGAATATCAAAATTTATCTGGACCTTGAAGGGTGTTGGGGCACTGAAAGGTCGTTCCCTGGATGAGGAGCCAGGAAGTAGAGCCGCGGAGCCAGGATTTCCCATCGGAAGTGTTTGAAGAATTTGGGAAAATTGTTGTAGCATCTGTGCTTGTTGCCGTTGGAGGGCCTCATTCACCATTCCCTTAAAAGGATCGGATGTCTTGGTGTCATCCGCCATTTGAGGTCGTCTAGAGTGAACAGGTGGAAAATTTGGAAGCTCAGTTGTTTCCCACCCAAGCTTCTTATAGCCTGACCTCGTCCTCGAGATCATACACTCTCAAGACAAACTGATCTGATACCAATGATCCAAAACTCAGAAGTTTTGGTTGATAAATATCACAATAACATAAAAATAACACAATAACAATGAATTCTCTGATAAGAGATGTAGTATTACTCAAAATCGCAATACAGAAATATGCTTATCTCTGGGAAGAGATGTCTGTCCTCACATTTTGGGTTATCTCTTCTTTTATACACAATTTGAAAGCATGGGAAGGATGTGGAAGGTCACCAATCTCGAGGGAGATGAAGTGGTACGACTTCCAATATTTAAAACAATACATAATTCGAGGAATTACTATTTTTAGAAACTTACTATTTTTAGACAGCACTATTAAAATTAGAATTTGAGGCACTTCTGTTGAGTTTTCGGGGGTCAAACTTAATTAAGCAAAGCTCCATGCCATTTCACGACGTTCCCCTCGTTCTTAGCTTTCCAACAGTTCAAACGGCGAGTCAATTGGAGCTACGGTGCAAAAGTTATGGCTCCCGGAAGTTCCGTCATCAATTGGGGTGGAACTGTCACCCGAATTGTCGCCTAAATTGATGCCTGGATCAAAAGTACATTGATAAAGATGTAAGTATGGATAATGGCATGTGTAAGTACATAAATGAGCTCAAACATGATAATGTAAAATGACCATAAAATGATATAACATGGATGTATCATGATCAAAAAAGGTGGATGCCCCTAACATACTGGTGACATGGGTAGAGGGAAAACCCAACATCTATAAGCGTATATATCATGTATATGTGTATGCATATATCATAATCAAAATATGTGTGAAACATATGTGTATATAAAAAATAATGATATGCCATCTACCAACATGGAACCAACAACACATATGTCGAGGAGCTAATAGAGAAGTACAAGTTGATTTTTTTTGAATTTTTTTAATTTTTTTGGTATTTTTGTTATATGTGAGACCTTGAAACCTTAAGTTGGATCTTTGAAATTGTTTATCATGGATGTGTTGGCTATTTAGATATCACCCTAATAGGGTTTAGGTTTTTTCAAGTCTGATCCATACCTAGACTAACATGGGAATGGTCTAAGGCTATGAGTTACCTATATCTAGACCAAACCTCTAGGTTTTTTTATGAGGCTAGCTCCTCAAATTTTCAAAATTTGGACCTTTATCTCTAAAACCTAATAATTGTTTGGGATGAAAATGGA